>UYYA01004526.1:0-94191 GCA_900624975.1 Angiostrongylus costaricensis | reverse complement strand
GACCCCTCTGTGTCCGCATGAAAGAACACCTAGCCGGCAAAAATAGACCAAATACCCCGCTAGGCACGCATGGGACCCAGGGACATAACGGGGACGACTTCGAAGTATGTGTCACGATCCTCGCACGCGAATCAAGAACACAGGCGCGAAAAACTCTCGAGGCACTCTGGATTAATTCCAGAAATCCGAAAATGAACCGCAGGGAAGAATGCCTCATTATCACGCGTGATATAGGGCAGTATATAAAACTGCTTTTCTGATGTGAGAGGCACATTATACTTCCACGTGATTTCTGTGCGGTTGGTCTCTACGTGACATACTTAGTGGAGACCTCATAGAAGGCGGTGAGTGTGCAAAGCTGTGTTCAAAGTGATTGAAATCTTGGTTTGGGGTTTCTTTGTTTAGTTATGGAGGCGTCTGGCCGAGTGAGTTGCTATCAACTTGACCTTTCCAGGCTCTGAAGAAGGCGAAATTCGCCGAAACGTCAGCTTAATCGTGAACGAGGAACAATAACACCTCGCGTTTGCTCAAAAAAATACGAACAAAATCACTTTCTGTTTCTTTATTCGCTCTCATACAACTTCCCTATTTTGGTGTTGAATTCTCCAACAACAACTTCCTCTAACTGATAGCAGATCGGATCTAACGTACTTATCACCTATTCGCCGGTATGGGTCGGTGAGCTTCAATTGATGATAATGAAAGGAAGGTATGTGGATCAGAGTCCGAGGAGAGCGTTCGGGTACTGTGCTTGCAGAATCAGAAAGAATTTCCACGGCGCGTCTTGTGTATGTCGTCAAATCCGGTCCTGACGCTATCGCCAGAAGCACGCTTTGTGCGGTGTACTGTGGCTGGCCTATTGATGGTTGAGCAATTTATTCTTCTCTCGAGTCTTGAATTGACCTTGTAAGAGCGTATTCAAGGCTTCACCACAATCTGGGTCTGAGAGAAGCATCTTTTCCGCAGCGATTCCTTCGCTCGGTCCTCCTACTAGTTAATTCGGAGACGACATAATACCGAGTTCAAAAATGAATGCAGGAAATAGAAAATGATTGGCCGCAAAAAGACGTAGAAACGGAAAACAACGGTGTTCAATTTGAGCGCAATCTATCCAGCCAAACACTTCCATAACCAAACAGAGAAAATGCTAAACCAAGATTTCAACCACAAAATGATCACATAAATAATGATGATCAATATTTGGCGGATCATCTTTGTATGAGAATAATGGCTGGTTCAATATTGATTTGAAATTCGCTTTCAAGAAGAAAGTGATTATTGACATTTTGTGGAGAATCCTGGTGAGATAGGCGCAAAACGCTGAATCATATCAGTTAGTTCAATGGAATACCGTTTGTCGAGTGAGTCTAACGGTGCCAAGTTATCACTTGGCTCATAATGGAATGTTTCCCTTCGTACGATTTTACAACGCGAATCTTTTCGTTATCGCCACAGAGTATATCTCAACCTGGATAATTAAACCGTTTATATTTAGCAATAACAATACAGAAACAAGGGTACGGTGTTAAAGTGTAAACATTAACGCAATTACTAGATACAGAGAACAAGAAGGAATGTTACAAATAGCAAATTACCTTTTATATTGCTAGAGTGATATGATAGAGAAATAATAATACTTTATATGCTTGGAAAGCAAACATGAAGGGTTTTTTCATCCTTTCTTACGAGCAAGCTGACTTTTCGGATTTTGCCCACTTCAGAGCCTGGTGAAGTCAAGTTGGCTCCAATCTACCAAACGAAACACCTCCATAACTAAACAGTGAAATTGATAAATCAAAGCTTTAAGTGCTAAACCTCTGTTTGGTCATGGAGGTGTTTAACTGGGTAGTTTGTAGTCAACTTGACTTTCCCAGGCTCTGACGAAAGCGAAATTCACCCAAACGCCAGCTTGATCGCAATGAAAAATGAAATAACACCACACGTTTGGTCAACAAGAATATAAAAAGTTATTTTATCAATGCCGAGGATAAAAGAAAGTCGGTCGTGGAATGATGACTCGTGTTGTGAACTGCGATGTATAGTCGGGCAGAAATTGATTGGATATTGGTATGCATCCACCAATTAATAATGGCTGTGCATAGGTAGAAAATACGAGATTTAACCGTTTCACAACCAAGGTCATTTTCACGTGTCAGGCTGTTTAGATCGCATTTCATAGGAGGTAATCGGAAGACGAATTAAAACGCAGATGTACGGTCCACGAGCCCGCGCAAGAGGCACGGCGTATTGCCGACTTGGGATTGTCGTTCTGTTGCTCGCTTCCCTCACATTTTTTTTCTGCTTCTCCAACTTTTACATGTTCGCTATGTTCTACTGTGTATGTTTCCATGTCCTTGGACACCTCTTTTGTGTGATCTAACTCTTGCATGTATTGAAAAAATTCGCCCATTATTTAACGACGATGTTATTAGCGTTCCGCATGGTTACTTGTAATGGTTGAAGCGTATTTCCATGTCTCTTTTATGTTTTTTATACCTACCGAATTCATTACACCGTCCGGAACAGTTTTTTGCAAGTATAGCAGAAGATCGCTATCGGTGGTCCAGCACCAGTGTAGCTTGAATTGATTAAAAAGTGAAATTTGAACATTTAATGAAAATATTGGAACAGAAGCAATTTTGGACAGTCTTAGGCAGTACGTAGTTATTAGAATACAAAAGGTCCCTTAATTTTCTCACGAAGCCAGCAACTTTCGCGTGTCGGGCTCGTGGGACCACGTGTCATCAGAGCGCGATCGAAATGCGCATTGAAACCAAGATGTAAATAAAGGATAATGGATGGTAAAACTATCGGCGTTGATCAATCCTTGAAGGATCCACCATGAATTCGACTTCATTAAGCATCGTTTGGAAGTAACTGAATGCAAATGTGCCCTTTACAATGACCCACGGTGGCCCACAGATGTAGCCAGTGCTGCTATTCTCCAAGGCAAGTCTGGTGCCAATTTGCTGACCCCGGAGGGATGGTAGGCTTGGTAGACACGCCCGTGAAATCAAGATGTACCGTCTGAAATTTAGAGCAGCGTACTTATTGAAATCAAAGGGACTGGTCGTGAAAGAGTTAAACATGGGTCAGGATCCCTACGTATACACACAGCTGCAATGGTTAAGAAGCAAGTAACGATAACCAATATGGTTCTGTATGATTGAGCTGACACGAGTTTGGTATAAAAGACTATTTTATTCCGCTATAAGGCGCCTTCGCCTTTTTGAGAGCCGCTTTGATCCCAGTCGATAGTCCACGGCTGGTCGACGTCTTGATATGGGTGTTCGTACTCGCATCGAGTCGAATCGAGTGGGGAGAGCACCGCTCGAATGGGAACTTAAGCCAGCGATGCCCTTTCATACAGCGCCGATGTTGGTTCTGTGCGTCGTGTAGCAATCGGTACTTTACTTCCTGACACGTAAAGTGACAATACATGTCTTAAAAAGCGACTTTCATTAACCCTTAGTAGCAAATATCAATAACTTTCGACATTACAGATATGGGGCATATACGGTTGAAGTGGTCCTATCCTAGACCGTGATGGGACAGTGCACATAACATGTCACGACGCCGGTGGGTAGACACTCGAGAACAATCTATGTAAGCAGTTTAGTAAAACAAAAGATAAGGATAACTTTAACATAAATGATTACTAGAACAGCAATTTACTCAGCATTTGATAGTGGTTAATGCTGCTCATATGAGTGGAGAGCTTAACAGTGAAGTTTACAACATGAAGTGGAAAGACGTGAAGCTGACAATAACAGAAGGTGAGGTTAATTGTCGTAATAACCATTATTATTATATGAAACGTGAGATAATATGGAAAAATAGGGATTTTCTGGAGAACAGTTCCTATGGAAAGAATCTGGTGTTAGAGGATCAAATCATGAAACCGACTTCATCGCTTGTAGTCAATATGTTGTTTTGATCCGATTCTTATAATTCGATCCCTACATAATTCGGGATCTTTGCACCTTTCATCCGTTACCCGATCAACATTGAAAATGTGGACGTCCATCACACAGTGTGCTGATCTTTATTTATTGAATGTACCAGCTCCCTTTTCATAGACTGTCATAATAGCCTAGCAAGGTGTTATCAAATCGTTACCATGGCGACTTGCCAACTCTTGTGAATTTGAGACGAGTTTCTCACCGTTTGCCAGGTTGAATCTTAATATTGGTTCAGTGTTAGCTAGGCTTTCAGATAAAAATGATGGATTGTTTCTCAGCTTAAGAAACATTCTTTAGGCATCTACATCCCGTTGCTTACCATTTTCTAATACACATAAGCATAAACACCCTTTGTCACGATGAGGAGGAAACTACGGTGAAGAAGAGGCGTTTAGTAATTTTACTAGTCACTAATTCGAAAGAACGAGCTCGAGGATTTCCTGCTGATTACACTTTTAAGTGTTACAGCACAGTAGTACAGCAGAAATACTAGGTTTCCTTCACAATTTTATATTACTCTATTTCATCTGGCAAATATTTAAATTTCCCTAAGATCGTGGACGACGTAGCACAGACCGTCTTGGGACTGGAAGGAATTACTTGCTTACCTAACCTACTTAGTTGTTTGGTTAGCAAGTTTTCACTGGTCGTGCGGGACCAGCACAATTTCCATTCTCCGGAGAGTTGCTGGTTTAGCAATCGTGGTTGCCTCGTGTCAGGAAATCAGTTTAGCCGAAACCTTCCTCAGGTTGTCACCACAACAGACACTCGCCTCCTTTGTGGATTGGAGGAAGATTTGCAACCATGCGGCTGGTTTGATACCAGGACGGTCGTGGATTCTGGTACTAGTTTTCTCTTAGCTGGGCTTCCCGATGGAAACGCCACATCTTCTGAGCTTGGGAGCTCCTACTGAAGGGCGAATATCCCCGCACAACAACGCAGCCTGGCACCCAGAAACACCTCACTCCTCACGAGGCCGTAAACCGTTGGCGGGATTGGAAGTAATTGACTGCGAAAAATCCTCATGCCACAAGCTTTAATAGTGTTCAACATGTATTTATCTGAACAGTTACTACAGTTTCCAACAAGTCAAATATTTCAATTCATCGAGATGATATTTATTTTTCACCTTCTGTGAGAAGTCCACCTTATCAACAAGTTCACATCACATTTATCACGTTTATTTGATACTCCATCGAATTTTACGGAAATATCCACATACATATTACTAACAATACTTCAGAGAAGTAATCATCGGCTACGATAAACTACATAAAAAATGCATAATAGAGTTCATATGGCCAATAAATTAGAGAGCTATAAACTAATAGGTCATGAAAATCGCCGTTTTACCAGATCACTACTATATGGATTTGTGAAATTTATCTGATTAAGAGGTCTGTCTATTCCTCTCCGGACGGATTTGCTACCGATTTATCAGGTTTTAAGAGACAAATTGAAGGGTTAACACGATTAACCTGGGTCTACGTGGCCAAAACCAACGGCCACAATTGTGCGACTGAAGACTCATTACAATGCATTACACTCATTCAACACTTTAGAATACTGGAACATATATCAGGTAGTATAGGAGTGCAGTAAAAACAGTAGTTAAGTAAGAACTCGTTAGAGCGTAATGAATATAAGTAAAGCTCTATCTATTGACAGGATAGGAGGCTAACAATATGACAACGTTCAGAAACAACGAGATAACTCTAAAGAATTGAAGTAATAAACGTTACTAAAGTCTGTAGACAAAAATATGATACAAAGCATCGTATATCTAATAATTTTGGTGAAAATATATCATAAAGAGGAGTTGCTGCTACGTTCATAATGATTGTGGTGAGAAAGAGATGACTGATCTATCGATATAACATCCACATTAGCGTTCCAACTCAAGAAATGTTAGAGAGGTACTTCTTGAGACTTACTCCTAACTATATGCAAAATAAAGCGTCTTACGTCTTACGTATGTCTTAAATTTTGTTAAGGTAAGAAAGCACAGAAGTTAGTAAGGAGCAAATGTTGAAAAATGCCCCTCAGCTCAAATGCTCATTCCATGACGTCCGAAAGAGCGTCTATCGATTGAACCAAGGGCCAATGGACTCTGCTAACTTCCTTCAACAATCGATTAATGAAAACAGCAACAATTTACAGTTGAGAAGTTCATTTGCAACGCTAAGCTTTCAATATTCATTTTGCATTAGATCAGGAAGTGATGAGGAATGATGGATCACCATAAAATATCGCATAAGCATACAAAAAGCACAAAGTATCATTACAGTACTTCAAGGATAGAAGTTTTGTAAAAAAATCAAGCGAAATGAGAGAACTTGATCAAAGAAAAAATCGATAAGTCAGTTAATCAGTTAACTTAAATCGTTGCCTAAAATATCAGATGCTTTTCTTAGCCTCTTTTAGCAGAGGATACAATGTGTCAGACTGTCCTAATGACCGTTCCGATGGTTTTGGAGGAAAGTAGTGTGGAAGCACGAATAGAATCACCAAAGCCACAATATGAACAACAAAGTAGACACGCCTGAATAATGAAATAAAAATTATGGAGTCAGTACAAAAGTGGTAGATACTTTTTTTGTATGACCCATCTTCACGTCTACTGTGCGGATCCCAGCACTTCTCACATTCAATTCGTTTCCTGGCATCCATCCACGAAGATCTTCCAACTTTTTTACGTGTGGCTTCTGTTGCTGCTTGATGACTATCATTTCATCTCGAATGTCGTAGAATGCTGGTCGAGCATTTCTTAGTTGAGTCCTGAGATAGCAGGGCTGGAGCGTTCCCAATTGGAATGCAGAGAGTGATTTTTTCCCAGACAAGGCCGGTAACAATTCCCCTACCCCAGAGGGATGAGAGACTTGGTTGGCCTGGAGCGTAATCGAACTAGCACCATGCTCATGATGACGGACATCACCATCACTATGTTATCGCCCCCTATCCGGTAGATATACAGTGCTAGAAATGTTGGAACTACTACTTCAATAAATTTCGTCACGTAAGCCACTTTTGCCCATAAAACCAAATATTGTCTGTTATCTACAGCTTGTCTCCAGAAGTAATTATGCCCATTTAGCATAATCTCCACTTCAGTGGCAATTGGCTGATGGGTTAAGACTTTCTATCGTTGTAAACTTGACAAAGTAGTGCTTTATAAGCTCCACATAAGAACTCGACTGTTGCGAAGTGATGGAAGATTTACCACCTTTCAACTAGGTAAATACCAAGACTACAGTAATTTCAGACAATTGTTTACTCTCAGCTGGGTTTCCGGATGGCAAATTCAATGAGCACAGCTTGTCAATCTTCATACATCTTTCAACTCATCGTAAGCGTTTTCCTGTTGCTGTCGCTACAACCAGCAGAGCCAAAGTATTAAATGAATAGAATACTTACTTGTAAACAAAAAGAGCTGGATCCAAATTCATCACCACAAAAGCGTACGTCGTATACGCTAAGGCGACCTTCGTCGCAACAAATGACACAACATCGTAAGCCGCTTTCTGTTTTGAACATTCTAAGAAGCGATGTCGCATACAACGACGGAACTAAAGAAATCGAAACGTTTTCAACAAAAAAAAAATCCTCGAAAAACATCGAGTGAATAGAGGCGTAATGAAAAACAAACTGGATCCATCTTCACATAGAAGCATCTAAAAAACACTCAAGTCGCAAAACTCACAGTGGCACCAGTTAAGGTGATGAGAGCTCCTGTAGAGAATGTGATGTAGTATCCCACTGATATACCATGCCATAATGCTGATAGCATATAAGTTGCGAACGTCCGGATTCTGAAGTTGTAAGAATGGAAACACAGCACAGATACAAGTTAAATGATAACATGGAATCAATAAATAACAATAATTGTAAATGCAAATGGAACGAAAATATTTCTTCAAAAATAATGGAAATACTTCTTTGGCGTCCTATCGTATGCGACACGTCGAAGCCATCCACCAGTTTGAATATTCCAGCCGTCCAATGTTTCTTTGAAACTCTGAGCCATCTGAAATATTAAAAGATTTACATTGGCAAAATGAAAACGTACAAGTGTATCAGCTCTTGATCTTTTGTCCTTTTTTCATTCCTTACAATAAGAATAGTCTCGAAAATACATGGTGGTCGGAGTGTGCTAGCTCTACAGTGAAAGTTCAATGCAGCCATATTATATATATATATATATATATATATTAGTGCATTATAACGGACAGGAAAGTCTGGTCAACTAGCCCTACAGCTTTACCACTGAAGGAACCGTACGGCACCACCAAAAAGGAGGAACAAGCTATTGACATCTGACAGAACAGGAAAGAGTTGCGTGAACGACGAGCAACTGTGACTTTTTTTTTCGTGTCTAATGCATCCATTCATGCATCCAGAGCTGATGAACCAACCAAAGAACTATACTGTTCAACACCGAATATTCAAGACGTCTAGATACAAGTAAATAGTTGTTAAAGTAGCAGCCCTTTTGAACATTAACACGATCGCCAAGGATTTCAAGGCTCTTAATCCCACCATAGAAGTCATTTTCCAGAGACAACAATGACTCAAGTATAATGTCGTGCATGTACAGTGAAACAATATGGCTGAATTCTGCTTAGATGATTTGCATCAATTTCGGTTCATGGAAGTAGGAAGCGCTCTTGGTTAGAGTTGGTGCGCAGTACCTACATTACATGTAGTGGTTCCATAGCGCTTTAGACCAACAAGGTTTCCCAACCCTTCAGAGCCACTAAATTGGTTCTTGTCTTTTAAAATCTCTTTCTGATCAATAAAAAACGATGGCTTCTTGTGTTTAAGACCTACAAACGCTCAATCAGAGCTATCCCATAACTCCAACAAGAATAAGTTCCACCAGAATTCAACGAAATTCGTAAAGAAAAACTCTCAAACAGTACCCAACCCACACGTCATCCGTAACCCCGAACAGCCTCATGGACCACATACGCAGTGCAATGAACCGAATGCAAGAATTGCTGCTTTCACACAAAATGTTGGAACCACGAACCTCCATCATGTCGAATATTCGAGCCCACTATTCTCAAATATACGTGCTGCTTTTTAAGGAAAAGACAATGGAAAAAATATGGCTTAAAAGTGATTTTACATATTTCTTGAGAAGCGTGTGGATTAAGCACAACAACTCAGTGTCTCTGCTATGTTCTTCTACTTTCCAAACTTGACTATGTATACTCTTGCACACAAACGTGGCCGTGTTTATATATATGCAGACTGCCTTTTACATCTTAATTCCCCTGAAAGTCTACAATCAAGTAACAAGTGGTCTTCAACAAATAACCTCTATATCTATTCTCCAAATAAACCATGAATACGAACGACTAACGACACAGCCTAACATGTTTATACGGTGTCTCTAATTCGGGAACGCTAGAAGAGAAAAGTGCCGAGAAATAGCTAACACCTGAAAACCACTAGAACGTAAATCATAACAACGACCTGTAGTAACAGCTCACGGAAGCTAATACTGGAAGTATCCACTGAGTGATAGCAATGCAAATAAACGCTAAACCGACCCCTATTTGATCAAATTGAAATCGATTAAAAGATATCTATAGCGTCATCTATAGTACGACTTTGTTAACAAACACTGGGTCACTAACCGTCAGAATCGAATGTGTACGAGTTAGAAAATGCGGAAAGACTTAACTAAACAGTTTAGAAAGAGGAAGCGAGTGATGTATGGACCTTATATGAGTATCAAGAATGTAGTGAAGAGAACAAAGCAAGCCTAGCTCTGTCCACCCTTTTCGTCTCAACGTGCCTAAGAAACAGGGACGCCAGCTATGCAGAGCAAAACCGTTGTGATTACGAATAGACTATACAGAAGCTGATACTGTAAGCACAATTAAATTTCGTCAATAAGATCATAGTTGACCATGGAACATTATGCTTTTGTTTCCCTCTATCAAGAAACGGCCTTTACGTTGACTGGCAACTCAGCATATTCTAGTCTAATCTATAAAAACATCCTAATAAAAAATCTTTCTATCGTCAGCAGTACTGGTAGAATAAGAAATCAGAAAACAGTCTGTGCGATACACACCACAACTTTACAAAACTCGTGAATCCAGTGCTCGGGTGGGAAAGGAATTGTTACTGAAGATGCGACTGTTTATGGATATTCGTTGTTGACTTCAGATTAAATTATATTAAAATCTTCAGAAAATTGATGACCTATGTTCCAAAAATTTATATAAATATTATCATTGACATAAAGAGGAGGGTACAAAGGTTCGATGATAAGCTGTAGCTTTACTGCAACTTTTTAACGCCAAACTCGACGAAGCTAGAATATCAAGAATTTTGAGTAAACGTTGATGGTCAATAATGCCAGCACATCAAATCGATCAATACATTTAATAAACATACCAAGGAAATATTTGTAAAACTCACGTCCCAGAAGAGACCTGATCTCATGATTCCCCTTTCTGCACGCTTACTAGTTACCCACTGCACCGTCGACCCTCAACGCCCTTGCTTCGCCTTCCTTTCAACCAGGTTTCTCAGTGGGAAACAAGTGAACACAGAAAAGTGTGATTGCGGATTCGAATCCTGGTCTGGAGACCAAATTTTGCAAATACCTCAGAGTAAGACGTAGGGGACGATAATGGAAACAAATGAAACAAGAAATGAATGTATTCCTAATGGTCCAAATGCCGTCCTGGTTATCTCTATCAACTCTATTTAAGAAAGTTATTCGAGACAACAAATCACCTTCAGCAAGTTACGAATCATGTACGACTTACGTCGTCGTCATGCTTTAAAGATCAGTAAGATAAACTTAACGGAGTTCACTAATGTCATGTTACCGTATTCCTGCTCAATAATATGAATTCTTTTTTCTGACAATGAATATTGCCTTGCCCTTATATCAGAATGAATTACACTAACCTCAACTTGGTATGGTCGAACATTTGTGCAAAGATCCCATTTTGCTTCTCCATTTTCATCATAGCCACTAAACCCAAATCCGGACATATTACATACGGAATCGGCTAAAAAGCAGATAGAAATACGAAATAAACTGAACAAACAAAATGAAAAGAACAACCGCAAAAATATGGAACTTTGTTACAAAACCACTCTTTTAAACCTCAAGAAATACACCAATGAATGGATGCATGGAGTGTATGGATTGTACATGTAAAATTTTTGACTTAAAGTGGAAACTACGTGGAAAAAAGGACTTTGAAGCTTAGATACGAGGTTCATCCCGTATTCAAATGGCTTTTCCAACGCTGGCACGATTCGTAACCTATGATTATGATAACTATGATGATTACCTAGAGAGCGTGTGGCGCAGTGATCCAAAGCGCCCTGCAACATACACGTGGAATCGATCTCTATGCCCATAGCCCATCAAGCCTTCCATCCCTCTGGGGTCGGAGAATTGGTACCAGACTTGTCTGGGAGGATTGCAGCACTGGCTCGATACGAAGATGAATGCATAACGCATCCCTCAAGGATTGATCAATGCCGAGAGCTTTATCCTTTTTTATCCTTTACGATGATTATCTATGATTGCCTCTCAATGGTTTACCGCCTCATTGTGGCCGGGATGTGTTCTTGGGTAACGCGCTGTGATGTACAGGGACGATATTAATCTTCCCGGCAGAGTCTCCCAAGCTGCGAAACAGCCCGACGTTTCCATCAGGAAGCCCAGCTAAGAGTAAACCAATACCAGGATCCAGCACCGTCTTGGTACCAAAATACTCGACTGATGGCAAATCTTCTGCCAATCCACAAGGGCGCATCCGCCCGTGGTGGTGACTACCTGGGGCAGCGTTTAGCCGGGTTGACCTTGGGACTTCAGGAAACCACAATGGCTAAACCGGCAAGACTCCGAAAAAGCGGAAATTTTGTTGGGGTCCGCACCATCGGTGAGGACAGGCCACTTAAGTATCAATTAAGTAAGTAACCTAATGATTAAGCGCTTGCAGATTAAACAGTCCTGGACTATAATATTATGAAATACATGAAGAATGTGGAATGTTGATCACAATAGTAAAATTTTTATAAAAAATACAAATCATAGCGACTTTCTGGTAGAACTCTGGAAACACTTTGGTCCAACAATCGCAAAACTTCAGGGCAGAAAGACTCAAAAGCAGGTATGCCCTAGGCAACACGTCCGAATTTGTCACCTTCGACGAAATATGGTACGATACTCAATGAAAAACGATCAACTATTACGTTCCATAGGATAGACAAGATTCTATACTAAAACAGGAAATCCGCAAAAATAAAGAAAGATTTTTTTAAAGTTAAGTTGAGTACTCCTCGCAATGGCTAAGTTCATTCCAAAGCTGTCGATCAGACTATCTATGCATAAACCACATTGAAATGATTGCCAATGGTTGCTTATTAAGTTGTTCACATCTAGAAATGTTATAAATTTTGCATTTGTTAAAGAAGTTTTTCTCGATGACTCGGCATACCATAAAAGGAAAAAGCATATATCGACAATAGTTTTCTGACTGAATCGATGACAATAGAAGTAGAAAAAAATTAAAAGTGAGCTAGAACATGTCTGATAGCTGAAGTAACATAGAAGCAGAAGTACAGCGCAACGAGAAAATTGTGGGAAGGAGTAAGCATGTAAACTTCCTTGTGTCCTTAATATGACCAATAAGTGCAAACCAGTAATTAAACGACGTACACAATTTCCCTTAAAAAACAAACAAATGAATAGAAAAAGTTAGTACTGACCAAATGTCCACGCAAAGTAGTAATTCACTCGAATTACTAGAAGAACAGTAAACCACCACATAAACCACAACACATACGGTAGCTCAAGGTACCTGAATTATTTCATAAAAAGTTATTCTCTGATTATTAAACTATGGAAAAATCCTAGCATTCGACAAAATCCATAGCGCACAGAGCAGCATATGCGACTTAGGGCGTGAAATTAAAGGCCGCTTCTAACATCAAACCAACGTTTTAATGACCGTGTGAAATTTATTACTTGAAGCTAGAACCAGTATAATATCCAAACTTCTGAAAACCGGATACAAGCTTTATTTTTGTAAGGAATACAACGCTCGGCGTTAAGCAATCGTTTAGAAATGTGCCATCCTTTCTCCACAATTCGTAATATTGTAAACGTGACTGAATCTATATGTGACCTTTACGATGATTTACAAAAGTACCACCAATCTATCAAAATAGTGTTCTCATCTTTCTACACAAGTCTGACACCAGTACGCTGACTGAAGACTTTGTGTGCCCGAAGTGAGGCATCGAGCTAGCGATGGATCAAATTTGCGCTGCACGTCAAACTACTGCACTACACACTACCTTCGATGGTTAGATCCAGAACTTCTGGAACCCATAAAACTTTTCCCGCAGCTCCCTCTTTCACTGATGCTTTTATTTCAAACATCAAAGCAATTGAACAAGCATGATTTCGCCTATAAGAACATGAGGGCTCATCCTAATGTGCCGCTTGTATTTACCATCTCAGACCTTGTGTTGAAAAGTTTAAAAACCTAAATTTCGTCAATATTCCGAAAAACCTGATACCGAATAAGTTAGAACTGGAAGTCGATGTGAGTCACAGATTTCTTAAATGTGTAGAGTAAAACCTTTTTAAAATCTTTTAAGTCCGTGTTTTTCTCAATTAGCCTATTGTTCCAGAAAATAATAGTACTCATCGAAATCCAGCACAGTTGCAAGAGTTTAAGGAATGGTTAAAAAGATTACGTCAACAACTGCAAAACACTTCCGTTCTGCTGTGCCAACTAACATCCGTCATACTCATTCACATATATAGATGAACAAATTCATTCATCAAAAAATAATTACAACAATAGTCACTAATGGTAACAACTATTTAGTTTCTCATCATATCTTCTTAACCATCCAAAGGCATTTAATTGACATATTTGCTAAATCAACAATTATTAAAATAAATTTATTAAAAACTGCAATTTTCCACCAACAACTGTCATAAAGAAATCCGCAAAACATAGAGAACATTCCCATGAATATCGACTATTCTCCACACGGTTATGCCCTCCACCCTAGTAGGACTCGAACTTGCAGTCTTCGGATCTGAAGTCCGACGCCTTACCTATTACGCCACAAGGCCACTCTTACCTACGGTTTACCGCCTTATTGTGGCTAGAAAGTGTTCCTGGATATCGGAATGCGATTCAGTGAGAAATTCATCTCCCGGTAGCGTCTCCCAAGCTGAGAAGTCCAGCGTTTCCAACAGGAAACCTAGCCAAAAGTAAAGCAATACCAGGATCCACCACCGTCCTAGTATTAAACTAGTCGAATGGCGATAAATCCTCTGATCCAAAACGACGGCCACTATCTGTGGTGTTCAAGACCTGGAGCAGACTTTGCCCAGGCTGAGCTCGTGACTTCAAGGAACCACAGTGGATAAACGAGCAAAACTCCGAAAAATGGAGAATGTGCTGGGCCTGCAAAACGAGTGAGGATGAGCCGTCCAAGTGTCCAAGTAAGTTATGATGCACTCGCCTCGAAAGATGTAGTCATCTTCTACCAGCAAAGTTCTCTGTAAGTCTTTTCTATGACGATTTGATAACCTTCTCTGAGAGCTACTGCTAGGTTGTTTATCTGATGTGTATTTTTCGCATCTACCGTATCATGCTTCGAATCAACCTTATCTGATTGCCTGCCTGAGAAAAGTTCTTTCATCTCCCCTTGAGGAACTATCTCTTGGCTATCTCTAAATTCCGCTCGTTATAGAACGAATATAAGCAGCTTCGTCAGTTAACTGGAGCGCTTCTACAGTCTCCATCTTGATCTTGCCGATAGGATTCCTCGCCCTTCTGTTTATTGTTATATTGTTAGTGTCGTACACGTAACTTTCTCCCAAACCACCTTCAAGTTTTGTCTCGTGTATTGGTGATCTTATTGCTAAATTAGGTTTGGATAAGGTTAATCATTTTGGAAGGGGGTTTTTACGGTTGGTAAAAGTTCATTGGTAGCCATGCCTTGTTTAAAAGTTGTTTGTTCGCCAGTACTGCTATAAACGGTTAAAACACAATCTTGAGATTGTTTTCTGTGACAACATACGAAAAGCCCCGAGTGCCACCTAGGAACTGTAATTCACAAACGCTTACTCTCAAGACTTAATAAGAATGTGGAAAAGGTACTCAAACGGTTCAAGGATGATCAATTAGAAACGATCACTACTACATCCGCAAAGAGAAAAATAATAGCAACGTTCGTCCAAAAAAGCCTACAACAACTAAAGAAAGAGTAGGTGCTCCCAAAAAACTAGCGCCAAAACTTTAACATGTATGGCACGAATTTACAACAAAAATGGAGGAACGAGACTCAGTGTTATCGAAAGATGAGGAAAACCTTGAAAAATATTAGCACCGCAAAAGAAACACTTGCAAGTGGATTGGAATATACCATAATTCCCCACGCTCGCAATAACGCCTTTGAAGCACACGCCGACTGCTCAGCCACATCATATAAACTCTCCACAACAAACAGTGGAAATGGCGCATCCAGCAACACTAATGTTGTTAAGAATCTAGAGTTACCACCCGTCCCCATCCCATAATCTAGCGGAGAAGTGTGGAAATGGGAGGCATTGTGGAGAGCGTTCAATCATTCAGCGCAATCACAAAGGATTTCCTCGAAATGAACTACCTGCTAGATGCTCTTCAAGAAGAGGCAAAAAAGCTCGTCAAACGCTACGCAGTATCTCAGGAAACACACGCAATATTGGTATCCAACTTAAAAGAAAAAATTTGGAAACCAACAAACGGTTGTCAAACAACTACTACATAGAGTACGCACGGCACAAGTACAGAGCAGTTACCCCAAAAACCAAGAAATATTGTGTAAATCACTCTAGTCAATGATCATTCAACTACGCCAGCAAACAGAATTTGTCGATAGTCGCTTCCTGTAACGACAAATTCTCGAGAACTTCACGGAAAGCACACAAAGATGCGTCCTACAGCGAAGAAAACGGCAAGGTGAGCATGAAAGATGGAAAACAGAAGAACTTCCGAAAAGCATTTAGGAATATACTAACGAAGAAATAGAACTGTAAAACCAAGCAAGGAAAAGGTTCGACCAGAGCATAAAGTTCCGAAACAAGCAAAATAGAACCCCGCAGCAAGTTCATCCATCACTTGTGTCACTTGTTTATCCATACCAACAAAGAACTCCTATAAATAGAACATATTTACGTTTCCACTGCGAAAAAAGTAGGGCACTCAACAAACCACTGTAAATAAGAACAAACCTAGGATGAAAGACTGAAATTTGTGAAAGAGAGAAATCTACGCTATAACTGTGGATCGATATCAGAGCAAACTTCCTGTTGCAGAGGTTTCTCACGAATACGCGACAACCAGCGACATCATACCTCCACTTGAATAATTCAGGAAACCCCAGAAGAATATGTCTCTTCAACGCGAAATCAATCAAAAGAATAAAAACAAATGAAAACAGACTTAGGATGCCCAGTGCTAGCTCGAAGGTAAATCAAGTCCGATATCAGACATCCTCCAAAGCGAAAGCTTTAACACTAAAATGACTTCCATAAATTCAACAACGAAACAACTATCAAAAGATTCCGTCTTTTTGGGCACTGGTGCAGAGATATTCTTTATTTACGAAACACCCGCCCAAGAACTTCCTCCGTTCACAAAAGAAAAAGCGAAATCACACCTAAACACATTAGACTCTGATACCATACAGGAACATATATCACGGAGTGTCCCACTTGAGGTGTTAGATTTGAAGCGCTATCAGATTTCATTATTTCTGTCAACACATAGTGCTATAACTAAGCCGATCAATCTGTCCAGAAGATAAAGACTTATTTCCAAAGAGCAATATCCAAATCGATATCGACGGAAGAACATACGACTTCCAAAACCTTTCATTATACTCAGATGTGACCAACTGTAGGTCCTAATTAAAAAGCATAAACCACATATAGAACTCCTATCAGGTCTGCACCTTCTTCCAACACGTCCAAGACACTTGTGCACAAGAACACTCAAAAATTCGCCACATTCACAACAAAAGCAACATGACATCTGGTCTCTACAAGCACAGCGAAACGAAGAGAATGCGTCACAACCACAAGAACACTACGAAGATTAACTAGAAGAATAGGATCAATATTGGTCAATGCACGTTCAATTCAGTCAATACTGTTACAAATACATACATACAAAGTTGAGCAGTAAATTCGAGCTAACAACTCTGACAACTAACTATTCGAACAATATTTTTATCACCGTGAACGCCACCACACAAAATAATAGAGTGCTAATTGAGAAAATCGCTGTTGAACTCTTCCTATCGTATTCGATTCTCGTTAAAGTCTATACGTTCTATCACAGAACTTTCTATGATTAGCTTAGGGGCGCGAGAAGTCTGTAGTCAGCGATGTCCGGATTGTCACTAGTTCAATACTGCCCTGTCCAAGCCAAGCCTCCCATAATTTGGGACTCAAAAAATTGGTATCAAACTTGTATAACAAGAGCCCTTCCGATCCAAAAGGCAGGCGAAAACCTGCGAACGCTTTAGTGAAGCACGCTCGTGATTTCAGAGATTATCAGTAAGATGAATATTCAACAAAATTCATGATGAAGATAAAGTTTGCAAGTAGCATCTAAACCTCCACTCAAATCCAAGAACTTTCGTGGAGACGGGTGGGGAAGAAACAGTGAAATATACATGCTATGTGACGTAAGGTCATATAAAGTGAACAATGAAAGATTAAAAAAACCGCTGTGAATGAAACCTACTCTTTCTCAAGAAGAATTTCTGGTGGATAAGAAGCCCCAACTTTTAATATCACCAGCATATAACACAACGATTCAAGCAATTTTCGCACTGAAGCACGAAAAGGCGATGGTATCTACAAGCATTATTAGATAAATAGTGAGCAGACAGTTGTGACTAACTGAGTACGAGAAGGAAACCAAAAAAATCTGTTTAAAACTTACTTCGCCATTCTTATTGGGCACAACATGAACACCATCAAGGAACGCCACATAATCCGAATAGAAATTCACAGGACCAGTGAGAGCTGTCTCAAATATAGTGATTACTGACTGATAGGCAAAATCTTGTAATTAATCAGAAATTGATTTTTATTTACGTTTGCATTTTTATTACTAACGATGGTTCAAGATGCTGAAGACGGGCAAGTTATAGAAACCAAGGTTAAGCCATTTTCTTCTTATTGCTTTTCACTATTCCACTGTTCTTTCTCGGTGTTGTGAATTTCTAAATGTTGCGTTTTCTTTTCGATACTTGATATCTTGTTTCTTTGTATCTCAAAGCAAACATGGAATTTAAATCTACATAACGAGGTGGGGAATCTCACATGTACAATGAACTATTGACAATCCTCGTTAGAGAAATGACATGACTATCTTCGGGAAGAAAACCATTCAGTGCCGAGTAAAATCTTTTTAAAAAATCAAACTATGATATCTTTAGAGCATAAGTCTTTCTAATAGTTTACCACCTGATCGTTGCTGGGAGGTGTTCCTGGGTGTCGGGCTGCGATGAACATCAGAGGTTAGTCCACCCCACAGGGCCTCCCATGCTCAGAAGGCGTCCGACATTTCCATCCGGAAGCCCAGCTACGAGCAAACCAATACCGGCAATCACCACCGTCCTGGTATAAAACTAGTCACATATTCAAAAATCTCCCTCTGATTCAGGGGAGTGGGTACGATTGCCTGAGATGAGGCGACCAACAGAGCGCTTCGGTTGACGTGACCTGGGGACTCCTAGGAACCACATTAGCTAAACCAGCAAAACTAAAACCTCAGTACTCCAGACACTGGACACTCCTGTCTACGGCGTTGGGCGGTGAGACCACTGTTGAGAGATGTTCAAATCTCAGGTGGCACAGTATGTCATTGGAAACGAACAAGATGAGAACGCCCACGACACGCCACATGGAAACTGATTTTTGTTTGCGCCTACAACTTTAGTACGCCTATAACCACCTATAAGCCCAGCTAACGGTAAGCCAGTACCAGGATCCACAATTGTTCTGGTATAAAACTAGTCGCATGGTGGCAAATCTACCTCTGATGCACAAAGGCGGAGACTGCCAGTCGTGATGACGACCAGGGCAGACTTTGGCTAGGCTGACCTCGGAACTCTGGAGAGCCATAATGGCTAAAACCAGCAAATCTCCGAAAAATGGAGATTATGCTGGAGCTAGCACACCCAGTGAGAACGGGCCGTTCAGTATTAAGTAAGAAAGTATAACTTCAGTACAGTATCATGAGGTGCCGGACTTTACGCTCTTCTTGAGGCTGCTGATCGTATGGAATTCCAAGTGATTGCCCTACAGACCAAAAGCGAGAATCCTACATACGGCAATAAGATGACAGAACTTTTGTCGTTCGTGGAGGGAAATTTGTGTTACGAAATGTCGGAGGCGTCAGTTTTATTGTATAGCCATCTGTTTCCTTTTTACTCTCCTAATAAGTCCTGTCACTGCGCTTGGCCATTCTTCGTATCCAATGTGCACGTCAAAAAAAAAATCAGTATCATCAACAGTTACTCACCAACTTGTACAGCTAAGGGCGAATTAAACGCCTTTTACAACCAGTTGGAAGAAGTAATGTACAACGAGAACTCTTTCCATAAATTCGCTGCTGGAGACTTCAACGGCAGATTAGGAAAGGCCAACGAAATTGAGTAAAGGACGGCGAAACTCCGAGTAGGACGAAAAGAGAACTGGAACCGTCTTATAGGACTTTTGTCCGTAGCATATCTTTCCAAGGAACTTCATTTCTCGAAAATAGAGCAAACCCCGCTGGTGGAAATCGAAGCCTCCTAACGGCACGACTCACGGGCCATCGATCATATTCTTTTATTTTTAAAAAACACTGCATGCAAAGATACCGACTAATTCAAAAACAGAATAAACTAATAAATTGTATTAGCTAAATGTAGCTTTTGAAAATATTCACTACCTGAAAATTGAATATGTACGACATGTAATCCAGTAATGACGGAATTTCGCTGAAAAAAAAATAGAAAACTTTTATTATTTATATTCATAACACTCCTATAGAATAAATCAATCAGTTAGTTATTAATTGTAGTAGAAATCGACACATAGGAAAGTGGAAGATCTTCTTAGAGACCAAGACGATAAAGCAAAAAGAAGTTGGTTACTAACGTTACTGCCTCCTTCCTCTGAATTTCAGTGAGTTCCTCTTTTTTCTTCACTTTACCGTCATGCAATGAGAATGCCAGCGTAGTGATCTGAAAACATCATTCACATGTCTCAAAAGTCGCGCGTGAGCAGATAAATACTAGGTCATACTGTGGGATTCCTCTTCAAATTCTTTTTTGAAATTATTCAGCATCTCTATCTTACTGTATTCTAACGATGTTAACATATGGGTCTCAGAATGGCTTCCACATGTCTCAAATGTCGCGCATACGGAAAAAGAACCAGTAGATTACAGCATGAAGCACAACTTCTTAAATCACTTTCTTATCATTTAAGATCCTAAATGACTATTAGTCATCACACAAAAACTCGTACAAAATATTTTTGAAGCAAATGTATAAGCAAATGGTTGATGACTGATGACCACTGCGTGAACTGGAAAGAAAAAGAGCCAACAAAGATTTTAGAAACGCGCACCTTTTGGACGGCTACCATCATAGGTCCAGTGATATCCAAGCAGTATTTGGTGAGTATTAACCAGCGATAAAAGTGGATGAAAAGCAAATACATCATAGAAAAGCCGAACACGAGCCTATAATGAAGAAGAGGAACAATGCTTATCAGGTAAATAGAATAACAATGTTTAATAAAATAAACGGAAGTGGGGTAGCACAGTGGTCAGTGATGACATCGACCAGAAAGAAGAGGCGCTTGTTCGACTCTCTCCGCAACGTTCTCCTCCAGTCTACGTGGGAGCACCTTAGCCCTGATACCTCCACGATTTTAAGAACAATCGATCCCACCAGCATTATACGATATACAGAAGAAGGATCAAATCCTTAAGCAGAATCTGAAACAACACGCGAAATGTTCGAAGACCTTTGTGGACGCTGAATTTGACGGAAATAAGTGGAATACAAGAAGTGCTGGGATCGGCACAGTAGATGTGATGACAAGTCACGTAAAGAAAAAATTAAATAAACAATTTGGAATAGGCCTATACAGTTTCATGTCAGGGATCTCAAGTCGGTTACTCTCCGGGCTACGCACGCTTCCTAAAATAAGACGTTGGATGATGAACAAAACGATAAAGAAATTGCTTTTAGAAGGAGATAAACTTAAAGGATAGATTCCAGCAGAGCTAGCAAGCTGCCTCTGGATGGCTCCACACTAGAAGCAGCAAGAATAGAGAACCTTCTCTCAGTATCTGAAAGTTGGCAGCGATACTACATTACAGTAGAATAAAGCAATAGTAAACAGAATCAGACCACCGTTGCCTTCGTTCGTGACTACCCTACCGTGGAAACAGCAAAACCAGTGGAGTTCAAAAAGTCAAACAATAGATTCGTCAAATTTTGGATTTCTGCTCCTTCAACTGTGTATAAAGAAGATATCGTTATCACAAATGTTGGAAGTTTCGAGAGTGAGATTAGCCACGAACGTCAAAATCATCACGAAACACTCATCCGTAGAAACTCTACTGCTGAAATACAACGGATAACTGCAAGAGTTGCAAGGAACTAACAGCTTAAAATCGAATCCAAAGAGCTATAACGGAATACAGAATAACTTAAAAGAGAAGCGAAGAAACACGGGCTGAAGCCGCATGCCAGGAAGAGAACTCGTTACGCCCTAACAACACCTTCGAGCGAAACTCAGTGGGAAAACTATAACGAACAAATAATAGTGGAGACTGCTAACAACTACTAACAACCGCCGATAATTAATAGCAGGATAAGCTATATCTTCAGTTGGAGTAGTTAGGAAGATTTTTAAAACAACTTTTGCTTCACAAGATTGCTGAGATATTTGCAAAACCCCGGACCACAGGTGTCTGCGGTGGGGACCGAACGCACTATTGTCCTTTCCGGGGAGTAACGCGTTCACCACCACACCATGCGGGTCCTTCGTTTCGGCTATCTCTCAGCTAGTTCTATCGATCTGTGCCGTTAGCAATCACCCGTCAACGGGATTGATCTGGGGAGCCCGCATCGACATTGAACCCAGTTAAGCTGAGGATGTAGTTGAATTCACAATGTTTACTTTCTACTTTTTGCCTTCTATTATTTTTATGGCAGGGTGTTAAGCGAAATAGAACCACAACGTTGCTGAGATATTTGCAAAACTCTGGTGTATATGGTGGAGAACGAACGCGTTCACCACCACACCATGCGGTTCTTTCGTTTCGCCTGTCTCTCAGGTAGTTCTATCGAATTTTTGCTTCAGTTTATCAAATCACCTAACAGAACACAAGATCTAAAAAATTGCTCTTCCTTAAAAAAAAGAAACAGGTTCTTTTATTTACACATGTAGTCAACAAAATGAAAATGAAGGACGGATACTCCTTGGTCTTAAACGGCATTAGAATATTGAAGCGTAAACATAGGGTAAAGTTTCGTTACTCAACCAGATGACAATGGTGTTCAACAATTCCAGCCAGAAGTTAAAAGTGAACTAGTTCCGGTAATTGCTGCCATCTTAGAAAGAAACGTAGTCGTGAAATGGTCAGCCTCTTTCTGAGTAACAATAGCCAACGAATGCCTATAATGACATGGAATGCCATGTAGAAATGCTTTAGTACGGAATCCTCTCATTTTGTAGGAAAAAACCTTGCTACGCCAGCAACACAGAATTGAAAAGGTGAACTGCTGAAGCAGATATGACTTTTCGTGAAGACAGATCGCTTAGGTATCAAAGAGCAAGCACTGCATTTATTGGTTAATGAATCAAATTATATTTTCACTTCGACGTGGCTAATATCTTAGGGTGGCTTCTACGTCAACGGAAAACTATTAGAAGAGATTATTCCATTACGGATTGCTTTAATATTCACCGATTATTAAGAATGCGATAAAGTTGATAGTGTAGATCGAACTGAGGAGTACTAAGAAATTCTCATTTTCAAATTTTCTAAGCAGTGAAAACGAATGAATAATGATTATGATAGTTTATTAGGATCGTTCCAATAGAAAAACGATGAACTTTAGAAACTCAGGAACTGAAAGACAAGGGGCAAAGAGTTCGATCAGATACGAGCTGAGTTCATCAGCAAATAATTGCGCGAATGTGATATGTTAATTACCTTGCCGCGGCTTTCGTTATATTATAGGAAGTTGTTTCCAGCTCTTGTGGTTGTTCGTTGCAATCTACTCTTAAATAGGATTCTTTATAAGGACGTCGGGCTTTCTTTGAAGTTAGCAGGTCTCACAGAAAGACGAAGATCCGACACTACATTCCACAGTTTAAAGTCCAGAAGCACCTCTCAGCAACTATGAGGCGGTAGATCTATAGGAGAAGTTGTGAAGGAGGATTAAACCTCCTTATTGGTTATAACAAATAGTTAGAACAGAAAGACATATTCTTACTTATGAACATATTTTGTCGGTGAGAAACACATAATACCATAGTTAAGCAGAGAATTGGCCAGAAGATGTTTTGAAGCTCTGAAATGGGAAATTCAAACTAGTCACAAACATTTCAACAAATCGTAATTACTATAATAAGCATTTCTATTTAAAAATAAAAAGTTGACAGAATATTTGTTCCAAGTAATGAAAAAAGAAATTCGGGGCAAAAATGTAGTTACGTGCTCGGCTAATTGATCACATCTAACTTTTCACCTCTCCTAGTAAAAAAAAAACGATAAAACCATCGCCGTTGATAAATCCCTGAGGGATGCGCCATGCATTCGACTTCATTAAACATAGTTGGAGGTGATTGAATGCATATCTGGCCGTGGTCTACCGATGTATCGAGCCAGTGCTGCTACCCTCCCAGACAAGTCTGGTACCAATTTGTCGACCTCGGAGGTATGGATGTATTGGTGAGCCACGGACGCGAGATCGACCCCATGTCTGCGTCACAGGGCGCCTCCGAGTACTACGCCACAAGCGCCCTCCTCTGCCAGTGTGACCCGAAAATTTCGCCTGGAAAGTTTTTTTGTAAATTATCAGTTGCAGGGAATAGATTGTCATGTAACAAGTCTGGCATTGCATATGTGTTTGATAAACTATCGACTGAAAACAAAAAGTGTGGCAAATAAGCTCTTTGCGACCAAAGAAAGAACTCCTAACTTATGAATTTAAATAAATGCATACGGTAATCTGTGTGTTAGTTCGGCCACCGATGATGTGGAACTGTAGACTAATCGATTCGGTACATGTTCCTCTATAGTAATTCGCAAAACCTCATCAAATATTAGTAATTTAACTAGACAATTTATTATCATTATCTGTTCGAAGTATCTATAACCTTGAAAATGTATGCCGCTGAAATGCACGGGTAAACTCAAAAACCCATCAACATCAGCTATGCACGCTACTTTTTCCATCTAGTGATTTATGCCTACATTAGTGGTTGACGGTTCGGTCACAGATGACTAATAATGATAACTGGAACTGACAACTACAGAATTATATATGTTCAGAATTCATCACCAATTTCACCTAGAACATGTCAATATGCTTGGGATTTTTTCTTAACCTTTAAATAAATTGATTTTCTCTACCGTCCAAAGCAGAAATAGTAGAATACGATTCCGACCAACAACGGAAATAAGGCCCTTGTTTGACGCGACACAGTGAAAGGCGCCATGAAACGCTTGTAAACGTATGCCAGTGGAAGTGATGAAAACATACATATCGCGAAATTCATCTGAATAGAAGAATTATAAAAATGAATACCTAAACAACACTGCAATAGGAAGAAATATGTCATGAAGAGAACACCTTATCAACCGAAACGCCACAATAGGTGGCGATCGGCTCAAGAATTGTAGAGCCATCGTAGAACGTATGCGCACCAGGCATTAAGGCGCCCTGCTCCTAAACATCGTGGAGAATTTTCGAAAAGTTGCGAAAAAGATTCATGAAATGAAAGAATGACTGTGATGTTGTGACCGACGAAAACGTCGCTACAAACGTACAACGAAGGAATGACGCAAGCCCAGTTTAAATCGGTAAACACTGATTGTAACACTTGAAAGAATGTCGTGATGGTGAAATACGAAATGAATTGCTAGAAATCTGCCATACAAACAAAACAACTGCCGTTTCCGATCTTCTCGACATCGGTAAACATAAAGCGAGTAATCGGAAACGAATGAAAACGTGTGTTGCATTCAACGGCGATCAAAGACCACTGCAGAACAGCATTATCGATGGCCCCATTCTAATACAACGTCGAACGGGTAGGTGATAAAACATCTCCGTGGGAAAAGCACATAGAAACCAACTCTGGTGCAGAAAAAGAAAATAGAAAAACAAAACGAACAAACGGAATAAATCACGGAAAAGAGGAGGAAACGATATCGATATAAAACGCGAGACGGCGAAACTAAAGGCATTCCATCATCTCATGACAACAACCTTCAACGTATTTTTAAGCATGTATATATATATATATATATATATATATATATATATTACCATATTTTTCTTCCGTAATGACACTAATGAAAGCAACAGCAACAAAGTAATAACTAGGTAGTATTAGAGATCAAAACTGTAGCACACCGCCGAAAATAATCTTTCGCAAGGACAAAAGAAAAACGGCCCGAAGGCGAAAAAACCTATCACTAGTAAAGCGAACGCTCTAAAGCAGTCGTAATAAAGTAATGACTAACTAGTATTAGAGACCAGAATTGCTGCATACTGAAGACAAACCTCTGCTTACAAAGAAAACAGTCTGAAGACGAAAAACTCCAGCATGAATAAAGCGAATGCTTTACATTTATTGCCTAAAATTGTACGGCCATCGAATGGAGACCATCGATTGCTGACAGAATGAATGAGGCGGGCAGTCGACGACAACATGCGCTCAAACGCAACGACGAAAATTACTTACTTCAACACTCCGTCGTCTAACTAACTAGTTCTGCATAAGCATACGCTTCTACTAGGAACACTCACTCCGAACCTCGGTGCCACTCCAATAACGCATTCTACACCTTTCTCACAAGTATTTTCGGAAAAAAAACGATCAAAATGTTTCAGACTAAAATAATAGCAGAAAGAAAAGAACCAAGCAAACCAATGCTA
Source organism: Angiostrongylus costaricensis (assembly GCA_900624975.1). NCBI lineage: Eukaryota > Metazoa > Nematoda > Chromadorea > Rhabditida > Metastrongylidae > Angiostrongylus > Angiostrongylus costaricensis. Next base: position 67,984 of record UYYA01004526.1, on the reverse strand, counting down.
GTGGTAACAGCAGCTATGATAAAATAAAGGGTAAAGCTGTCGGCATTGAACAATCACTGAGTGGGGCGCCACTCGACTTCATTAAGCATCGTTTGGAGGTGATTGAATGCATATCTGGCCTTTACTATGACTCGTAGTGGCCTACCGATGTATCGAGCCAGTTCTACTATTCTCTCAGACAAGTCTGGTATCAATTTGCCAACCCCGGAGAAATGGAATGCTTGGTGGGCCATGAGCGCGTACATCGTTCCCACGTGCATGTTGCATGGCACCTCCGACCACTGCGCCATACGCGCCTTAGCAATCATGATAGTGGGAATAACCTCTCTGTCTAATTAAAGAACAACGATGTGTTCAAGTAGACAGAGATGTCTATCATTATGAAGAAATTCCATGCCAAACGAAATGATTCGTGAAGAGCAGAGACCACCCAACCACTTGTAGTAGCCACGTGTTTTTCGCCAGCATGCACGAAGATCATATCATCATCGAACTACGATCGTCCTACGATACAAAGTGCTAACAACATTTTTGTGAAATTCGATAAAGCACTACCACAAGTAATGCGATGAAACTATTAGAAGAATGCTTTAAAATAAGCGAAAGCACATTGTGATGCAAATCTATGGCTGAGAGAAATTAAAGCTGATGAAATGAGAGATGAACATTTGCTCGAAAGAGAAAAAAAAGTATACAAATGAGTAGATAAATCACTAGAAATGAAATGCTCTGTTCTTTTCGAGACTAAATGCTGCTCTGTGGTTTGACAGCTACGAAAACGAATCATACTATTAGATTCACAGGATTCAACTCGATTAATCAAGCAATAGTAAAACCCCACTCCAAGTACGTAAACGGTTGAAACAATCCTAAGAACGACATACTCGTCATCTACTCTGTAGATGACAAGAATGAGTGAGCGAATTCTCATGAATATTCAGAGGCAATTCCTCTACAACAACACCATCATACTTCATACCGCCTAAATTGACAAATTACATATGCTCGAATACGAATAGAAAGTTGGAAAACGAGTAGAATAACTCAGATCAGTGATACTGTAACCGATACCCTTGTCAGTTCTACGATTACATCTAATTTCGTGCTACAGCCGTTCAACAGCTACGCAGTCTATCATCTCGCTCAGATTGCATTGAAAAACTCGTCCGAGAAAATATTTTTAGATTATGAACAATAGAGCTCTTTTCAAAGACCAAGTCATTTAGGCCATCAGTATTCGATAATGTTAAATACGAAAAAAAATAGTAAGTAGACCTTTCACGACTAAATCAAAAGCCGAAAAATATACGCATTGAAATCAATACATGAGGCATTGAAATTATTTGCTAAGAACATGATGAAACATCAGAATAATCCATCCAGTACATGTTCGTCTACACTAAGTAGCAAAATTCGACTGAATATTAGGGATTCAAAGCGGAAAATTATTATCGTTATCTGTTCAAAGCGCCCATTTTTGGCCATTTACACAGGAAACTCGTAAACCCATTAATAGCTCTTGCGCAGGTCTTCTCTAAAGTTCTTGAGAGCTGTTCTTCTCTACGTCCAGTGATCTATGTCCAATTTACTGATTCGTATTTCGCCCCAAGATCTTTGAACACACTTGCATTTTTTTTCCATTCACATTTACATCATCCGTTATCACGTCTACTGTGAATATTTCAGAACTTCTTGTATTCGATTCATTTCGCTGGCTAAAATCGTTCACAACGGTCTTCGATCCGCATGTTGGTTTGACTGCTGCTTGTGGATTTCGGCGTCTTTAACGAATATCGTAGAATACTAGTTCCCAGGATCGACTTTCTCTTAACCTCGGCATTGGAATATGAATGTGTCGTTTTCTTGTTCAGCAATCGCGAGGTTTTTAAACAGCATACATTTACTTCCATAAAAACACAATACAATACAACGCTAGCTGACGTTTCGGCAGTATCGCCTTCTTCAGAGCCTGGAAGGGTATACTGATATACAATCTACTAGGCCAAACGCTTCAATAACACTTACACAAAGACGAAAGACTCTTTGGTAATTACATGATCAACAACTTCTCGAAAAACCCACCGCTTTTTCGTGACTTCCAATGAGGAAGTTTAGAACAGCTGATTATAGTCGCATGTGGTTGACGACTGCACCATCCCACATCAAAAATCGATGCGAACGTTTTTAGCCATCTCCAATGGCTACGAAATAGTAACCCCACGAGATAAGTTTACAAGGAGAACGACGCGTCCACGCGAAACACTTGGCCAAAAGAAAGTCCCGTTCATGTTGCCTTTTATAAGCGATGAAGAAAGCGTAGCTATAAAACGATGGTTAAGAAGTGCAGGTCTAGAGGAAACGGTAGCGATAGTTGAAATACCACCGGCTACTCTACGTCGTCAATTAGTTCGTACGCGCCTGTATGACCGTCTATGTGAAACAACAAATTGCGTAATTTGCCCTTACGGCAGGGACGGTGATTGCATGAGTTCAGGTACGATATACCTGATATCTTGTGGTACTTGCGGAGATGAATATATTGGCGAAACGGGCAGACCTTTGTGTATCCGTGTAAAAGAACACCTAGATGGCAAACGAAAACTGAGACGAAGCACCGCACTAGGAACGCATAGGATACAAAAGCATAGCGGAGACGATTTTGAAGCAAAAGTCAATATCCTTGCACTGGAGCCCAAAACACCAGCGCGAAAACTCCTTGAGGCTTTTTGGATCAATGCCAAAAACCCTACAATGAATAGCAGGGATGAATGCCCGGAGGTCATACGCGACCTGATCCCGTACGTTCGCATCGATTTTTGATGTGGGATGGTGCAGTCGTCAACCACATGCGACTCTAATCAGCTGTTCTAAACTTCCTCATTGGAAGTCACGAAAAAGCGGTGGGTTTTTTCGAGAAGTTGTTGATCATGTAATTACCAAAGAGTCTTTCGTCTTTTTGTAAGTGTTATTGAAGCGTTTGGCCTAGTAGATTGTATATCAGTATACCCTTCCAGGCTCTGAAAAAGGCGATACTGCCGAAACGTCAGCTAGCGTTGTATTGTATTGTGTTATTTTATGGAAGTAAATGTATGCTGTTTAAAAACCTCGCGATTGCTGAACAAGAAAACGACACAATCGTAGAATACTGTTCGAGTTGACTCTCCTTGTAATCTTGGAGATACCCGAACTAAGGCATTCTCACGCGGATTGGAGGAGAGCGTTGGGAAATGGGTCGAACCAGTATCCCGCTTCCTGAGTGACGACATCGCTGAGCACTGCGTTTGCAAAATATAATAATAAATTGAAGTAACAATGTGCGCGATCTGTTTGTTGAATCCGACGAAGGTTTTACAACAAAACAAATAGTCAGAAAGAATGTGCACTGAAATCAATGCATATGGCCTAGTCTGCCAACTCATGTGTGCTTTGGCATCAGTTGTGTTGAAAACGTGGATAAACATATGAAGATCGTTGGTGTGGATGAACAACAAGAGTTCAGCAATGATCTCTTAAAAGAGAGGGAGGGAGGCTCCTCGGTCAATGAGTGTGCAAATTGCACATGCCGAGTGAAATCGTTAGCATGCACTGCCGTGATTCTCACGCTCCAAAATAACTCACCGACTACGACGAATAGTGGGACATTTCGCCACGGTGAAAAATGCACTGATTTGAAATATAACTTCAATGGTGTTGAGATATTTGCAAAACTCCGGACCGCAGGTGTATGCGGTGGGGAACGAACGCGCTATTTTCCTTTCCGGGGAGTAGCGCGTTCACCACCACACCATGCGGGTCCTGAAAGAATCATTGGAGTTATATTTCACAATGTATAAACTGCCGTTAAAAACACTGATTTGATTTCACCAACACTTTAGAACAAAGGTGGACTTCGATTGGAGCAGTTTTTGTACCACTCGAATGACAACGTTCATTGCTTACCATAGAAAACAATTTCTCAACTGACTTGTAAAATCTATGAATTACACTCCATCCATTTTCAATACTAGCAGATTTAGACGATTACAGTATTGCTCTGACTGGAGAACAGCAAACAGACAACATAGAGAAGAGTTGAAGGAAAGGAGTATAGCAATGAAAAGTAAGTGCGATGAGACAGAACAGACCAATATGCCGCCTGTGTCACCTAAGGAGACCTGCCATAACTGCAGGTGGTTCTTCGCTACATAATCACCGCTATCAATGGTAGAAATTGATCACTATGATAAGATGATCAAAGGATATATCCTCGGCTCAATTATCACTCTTTCGCGTGTTTATCTCTTTTCTCTTTTCTATTCCTCAAATCCTATTGATACTTTAAACATAATGACGACGATCGATTCAGTCAATATTGATAGTGCAAACAAAACACTGTTTTAGAATGAAAATCTCCAAGTAGAAACGAAACTAGATAAAAAGTACCGACTTTATCATAAAAATACTGAAAAACAAACATCACTGATCAAAACGAAAATTGAATTACGAATACTTAAAGAAATCTAGTGAAGCTTGGGCTATTCTCAACGAATTGCCTTCCAACAATAAACCAAATACCACCAAAGTAAAGTTGGGAGATAGAGGATTGCAAGGCTTCAAATGTTAGCACTTATGAAACGACTAAAACAAATGGAATTAAATGCTAGTTATTCTAACAAAGAAAAAAATTTTGAGTAAGAAAAAAACGGCCTTAAACTATAAACGCCTAAAACATTCTGTTAATACAGTAAAAGTTATAAACGAAGTATTTTATAACACCTCTCAATCTGATTGTTCTCCAAAGTGTTGCACATACATAGGATCTATACGAACCCGTTCCTAACGATAAGTATACATATGAACATCCATTCCAAAAATATCGTTTCGTAGATCACTCAACTAGACGTTAGCATTGATCCTGCTCAGTAGAATGATTGTGACGATACTTCTCGAAAATAGTTGTGTACACAAAATGAATGATATCAACACAGGCCTTTTGACGTGTATGCAATGGTAGACTTTCAAGTGCCATTTTGATGCTCTCCAAGCAAGCCTCATCTCTCACCATCGGCGTACATTTGCTCTCACCTGGCTCCTGCTCAGAATTCTGAGCTTCATCATAAACTTGTAACGTCCCCAGACTTTCTTCGGCTTTGATAGCATCGCTTAATGGTGCCTGACAGTTCTGAAAGTAATAGTTCAAATATGAAGAAGACTTGTTTGATTACATTGAAATTGGATAAAACATTGTTCAAAACAGTTCTTGTTAAAGTTCTGTAGATTTTTAATATTCCAGCAATTTTTTAAGTGGACTACGAATAGTAAAAACAAAAGGATAAAGCTCTCGGGTATGATCAATCTCTGAGGTATGTGACATGCGTTCGACTTCATTAAGTGTCGTTTGGAGATGGATGAATGCATATCTGGCCTTTACAATGACTCGTGGTGGCCTACCGATGTATCGAGCCAGTGCTGCTATCCTCACAGACAAGTTTGGTACCAATTTTCCGACCTCGAAAAGATGGAAGGCTCAGTGGGCCAAGGGCGCGCGGATCGATTCCACGTCTGTTGCAGGGCGCCTCCGACCACTGCGCCACATGCGCCCGTGGACTACGAATATTTATTCACTATTATTATCTATTTATTTATGTCTATTTATCCAAGAGCAAGGAGGTTCGCGGAGCGCAGCGTTTAGGTTCTCTGCAGCATATACTTTCTCTACTGCCGACTAACAAAGCACCCCATCCTATTGGTATGGCGGTCGAATTGGTCACAGACTTGCGTGTGCGATAAAAAACGCTTACCTGATAAGCTGGAAGGCTCCCGGTAAACGATTATGAATGCCTTTAATCATCACTACGATACTTGCCGAATTCGAACGTATAGCTCATCCCCGAGAGAACAACCAACGCCGAATGCTTTCCAATAATACCAGTAAAAACAACACTTTCGGTAATGTTACTCCTGCTCATATGATTACGATTATATTGATTACAATTGCCAATGGTTACAATACGGACGCTTTGATGCACTTTCACTATTCAATCCTCTGAAGCAGTGAGTGTTAAAGTCTACAATGTAACAATTTTGCACGCTGTGAGAATGAATCGATTTCTAGTGAATGAAGGGCTAATTGAACCACACTGCATTCCTCCTTGAGCAGCAATCCGTTGCTCAGGTTCACTGCATACACCACTGCTTACAGGTCAACACATGGGGATAAAGTACGGTTAAAAACGTCTAGCTTTTCATTCAGCGATTCAACAGGAATATTCAAACAGTGTTCGTACCTCAGCCACTGAATCCGTGTCCATGATGGCTCTACTTGACGGCGTAGTGCAAGGCGATTCTTCGTCATACGCACTTCTACAACGGTGCATTGAAATTGAAAATTATACATTTAAGTCAACGAATAAAATAGGTAGGCACGAAATCTCGAAAGGATTCAAGACTTGAAAACCAATAAAAACCTTGATATTATCAAGAAAATAAATATAAAACAATGGACTAGCCTGCAAAAAGTGGGTTTTGGACAACCGAACAGCGTGCTGGCGTAGATGCCTTCTTGGAAGTCAGGAGTGTATGCAGATGATATTTTTCCATCCAGAAAACGTTCATCTAGAAAAAAAGTAATCACTAATATTTAAACCACAATGTTAAGGTTTTGTTTCCCTTCATGGCCGAACCGTGGATAGGTTCCCCTAATCGAGTTTGTACAGAGTAGATCATATCTCCAATGTGGTGACAGCGACGGTGTCTCAATTTTCCATCCATAAGACCAGCCGATAACAATCTATGAAGAAAAGCACCGTCACTCAGACAGAAACTAGTCGTATACCTGGAAATCTCCCTTGTTCCCGCAAAGGAAAGGGACCGCTTTTGGTAAGTCTGGGAGCAGGTAGGCACGGATACTTCATGACTCTATTCGAAGAAAATTGACCCTCTAGACTATTAGATTATGGACGTCCAGCGACACAGGATTAAACCTGCGGTTTTCACAAAATTCGCTAACACCATACCGAAGCATCACCAGCATGACATGCCCTGGAAACAGCTTCATGCCCTTCACCTACAACACCATTGTTAGCCCCTCGGGTACGAATATTTACGTTACCTTTGAGGCTGCCGTTCATGTTGAATTTCACATGAATGAACAGAATATTAACAGTAAGAAAACCAATGTACGGCAACTTAATTATGATATACTTATAATCCACTCAACGGTTTACCGCCTCATCGTGGCTGGGAGGTCTTCCTGGGTCTCGGACTTCGATGTACAACAAGAGGATTCATCCTCTTCGCAGGGTCTCCCAAGTTGAAAGAGTCCGGCGCTTCCACCACAAAGCCCTGCTAACAGTAAATCAATACCAGCATCTACTACCGCCCCGGTATCAAACTAGTAGCACGGTAGTAAATCTACCTCTGATCCAAAAGATCGGCGACAACCTGAGTGGTGACGACCTGGCGCAGAGTTTGGCCATGTTGACCTTGTGACTCCACTCCAGAGAACCACAATGGCTAAACCAGCAAAACTCCGAAAAATTGAGAATGTACTGGGGCCCGTACAACCAGTGAGGACGAGCAGTTAAAGTATCAAGAAAGAAAGTAAGTACAGTCCGTTGAGCAAAATCCATGATTAAATGTCAGTGTCAGTGTCAGTGCAGCAGGCCGAGTCGTGCACTCATCTGTTACTCGTCATGTCCACTCACTTGAGATCCCGGTACTTTCCAGACACATCTTCACGCTGCCTATCAAAAGAAGATCGATGTCGTCTACTCTCCTTAGTAGCCTGATGGGAACAATTTAGACGTGTTCTATGACTAGCTGGAGAAAGTGGTCCACAACTAAAAGCACATCTATTAATTTTAAGATAAATACTTTAAGAACATATACGAATTATATACGAATTAAAAAATGTGCATTTGAAGAAGTGAACGAATAGAATGTTGGAATGGAAATCGTCTCGCAGAGATCTTGTTCACCTCACAAATACGCCGCAGAAAGCCGTCCTTCCAGATGAAAATAAAATTCGTGGAATAATCTAATTAGATGACCGATGACAAAGTTGTCCACATCTTCACAAACAGAATATGGTGTGTTATTAGCACCTTAATGCTGTACTCGTTCTCCAATGGGATCAATCATCGCCTCCTTCCATGGCAAATGTTTAAGTTATGTTTAACAGTGGCCTAGACAAGAACTCCTATCATCGCCCTAAAAGAAAAAAACAATTCGTGACTTGTGAAACGATTTTGAGTGGAGTTCAGACAACATCTCCATTGGCAATACCAATGAGTTCTAAAAAGTAGAACAGACTTGAAGTTTGACCCAAATACAGTACGTCCCACAATCGGAGGGTAATATGTGCTAATCCTAGGAAATAGTCGCAAGAACCCCTACAATGATACTGGATGAAAAAAAATGTTATCAAAGACCGCCCTAAAAGGAATCAATATAAGAAACGTAGACGGGAATTTCCCGCAAATATTCTGGCATTTTCATCATTGAGTAGACTGAAATTCCCGATTGCTTCCATCATTACATGGAATTAAACTATAGTTTTATTCTAAGCTCTATTGTTCCATAACACCTGCATCAGACCCCAAAAACCTACTGGAGAGAAACCAATCACCACCCTGTGATCCGAGTTCCCTTCTAGAACGTGAAGACAAGAGAAACTTCAGGAAAACAGTCAACTTCTTCCTAGTTTGAAACCACAACACACACATAATTCCCTCAGTCCACGCAAGGCCTGATGTTCAAAAGGAAGGCATCACTAACCACTGGAGGACCTGAAGCTTCTTGAATTTACTCTATAAAGTGCTTATGAGGATTAACGTATCGCGCACATCGAAACTTTGGACAAAGTCCAATCAACCGAGCAAACAAAACTTTGAAAAGGATCCTGTTTCACATGCTAACCGAGTAAGCGTCATAGCAGTCCGCCAAAAAACTACCAACCATTTGTGGGAAGTTTTAGGTGTTTAGTTGAGCCAGGACAAACACCATGCTGTAAGAGCTCGTCAACCGCTGTGGACATTTCAAACGAAACTGAAACTCTGCAGAAGACAAAAACACCTGAACGGCTTACAGGTGTTTAAATATGTTACTTATCGATTAACAACTCAGATCTCTGCGTCCAGTTGTTTGAAAACCGAAAAATGAGTACTATGCAGCTGGTTCGCAGCCTAATATTTAAATTACGACAATTTTAAGCATAACCAAAAAGTACCCTGTATTTTCTCTTCAGAAGCAGCCAGCTAAACATTGAGAATGAAAATAATGGGAAGCTCTGCTTTTTTTGAGGAACAGTGGTCGAACAAAAACCTATGCCGATTTCAGACAAACAGATGACAAGAGCATGAAATTGACAACGTCGATAAGTCTCATCGTGAGGAGGTGCTGCAGAATTCGGACTTCATGTCGACAACTAGTGAAGAAGTGCATAGGAAAATGTCTTCTAATAATTATTACGAAGCGAGCCGATGGAAAATCGAGTGTAAAAATTGAAAGACCAACAACACAGAGGTAATGCAAAAGAATGGAGTTTTTGCAACTTTCTGTCTGCATGCTGTGAGTGTAGTTTTGTAGAAAAAAACTACAACCAAAAGTTTGATCAACAAAAAATGCTTTCTCACATTACATTTACGTACTTTTTTTTTGTCATTTTTACAATGCAATGAAGCATTGGAGTTATTTTTTCAAACGTTGGTAGACCGTGTTTACTAAAACACCGGTAGCAGAACTCTGTGATTAGCCGCTTGACTTTAATCGAGCTGTCTATGACTAATGCAACCGATTGACTGTGATTCACTAAATATCCGATCGTAACTGAAATCTTACCCAACGTAGGTAGTTCAGCCATGAGTTTTTTAATTTTTCTCTGCTTCAGCCTCTCATTATTGACACGTTCGTTATGTAACCTAAAAATATTTTATATCCAATAAAGCTCTCGGCCTTGACCAATCTCTGAGCGATGCTCCACACATTCGATCTCATTAAGCACCGTTGGAGGTGATTGAATTCACATCTGGCCTTTACAATGACTAGCCGTGGCCTACCGATGTATCGAGACAGTAGTGCCACCCTCCCACCGGAGGGAAGGATGGATTGGTGAGATTTTGGCGCGGAGATTGATCCCATGTGTATTGCAAGGCGCCTCTGACTACTGTGCTATTCGCGCCCTTCTTATAACTAGTATTAAAACGAAAATGTAGCGATAGTAGTCTAAGCATAAATAAAATAAATAATTCCACTTAGAAAGGAGTAGCGTACGATTTTGATGTGCGGAACTAACACTACACTACACTATCAAAGCTAAGAAGAACAACAGATATTTCTATGCTTATGAATCCTTCTATTCATCGCATTACTTCCCAAAAAGAAAAAAACAATTCAACACATCCGTGAGGATGCGCTTCTCTAAAAAATATTTCCGTTACTTGAGAATCACAGGATCTCAAGGTCGCAAAAGACAGGCGCCAAATGCTAAGATTTTCTAAAAATCACTATGGGTTTAGATATGTTTAAAGTTGGAAGGCCAGATTATCTGCGGTCACGTAAAAGTCATGTTCGATTCACATGTTTACGAATGTGTCCCTATAACTCTGCGATTCCTCTGGGTTTCTCTTGAATGTTGTTGGCTCCACACATCCACTTAAACTTGCTGAATTATCAATTCATTGATAACAAAACCTTATTTTGAGTTGCTGGCAAATGGGATAACGCCAAATGGGCCTGCCCTGTCAACTGCATTTTTCGCTCCGAACTCGGTTTCGGTGAGCGTGTAGCATAGTGATTAGGTGCTTCCTGTAACAGACACGGGACCGATCTCGCGCCTAATGTTCACTAAGCGTTCCATAACTACAGGGTCGGCAAATTGGTACTATACTTGTCTGGAAGAATAGCAGCACTGACTGGATACATCGATAAGCCAACGCGAGTTAACATGCATTTAACCAGCTCTAGCGATGCTTGATGAAGTCGAATGCATGGCGCATCCCACAAAGATTGATCAGCGCCGAGAGTTTTTTCCCTTTTTCCAATCCGGCCTCCCCGTTTTTTATCAGTAATCTTTGCGTTTCACACATTCCATGTGAAATCTACGTTTTTCTGCGCATCAACCCATGCTTATGAGACATACCAACTCTTAGGTGCAATGCAGAAAACTCTGCCACCATCCAGTCACGCTTTTGTTAGTATTTAGCAAAGTTTTGTAAGACATGTAAAAAACAGTTTGTATATGTAGTATACGTATATGAATTGCCCTTAAAAAAGTATGATATATCTCCAGGTACAAAACGGAGCCCCGTATAACGTCTTCCACAAAACTTCTGCAGGACAAGCAATCAATTGAATAAAAAAGCTCTCAGTGGCAGAATAACCGTTGGTATGAAGCAGGTATGAGGTCAGTGTCAACGAAACACGTACACGATTGCATCAATGCATGAAACAGTTTTATTCATGGTTGTGGTTCCTTAAAACTAAATAATAAATCCCTCGGAGTTGATCAATCCCAGAGAGACACATTATGAATTCAACTTAATCAAGCATCGTAATTGCCCTATACAATAACTCGCGGTGGCCTATCGATATATCGAGCCAGTGCTGCTAGCCTCTACCAATTTGTGGACCCCGGAGGGCTGGAAAGCTTAGTCAGCCGGGGCGCGGGATCGAACTCATGTGCACAGTAAGGCACCTCTAACCACCGCGCTACAGGCGCTTTAGAGTTTCCTGTGCTTTCTTAGTGGAGCAAAAAGACGAATGTATAGAAAACTGAACATGAAACACGATAACTTACTCAATCGGTGTCATGTAACAGATGTGATCTAATGAGGCTGGATCGCAAAGGAATTTGTCATTTTGAACCTGCAATGATGGAAAATCGTTCCGAACAGACTAATTTACAAATCATTTCTAATCGTAAAATCTCGTCTATTTATGATAACAAATTCAAATATTTTCCTACAATGAAAAACTCACCATGATTCTTACATATTTTCTGCGCGATTTACACTTTGCACATGCATAAATATCAGCTTTACGAGTATTTTTTCGGTGTAGAATAAAACGAAATGAGCGTCCGGAAACAGCGTCTTCATAAAATAGTGCCGTCTTCCCCTCCGTTCCTGTAAACCAAACGATATTTTTCATTTCTTTTTCTACGCCGCAGTTGTCTATTGTTTTCAAACATTTCATCCTGCAGATGTGTCGTATTGCGATATACAATTGAAGATAATCTTTCTAGCAAGATCCTCCAAGCTAAGTAAGAATGAAATCTCAACACAAAAGCTCAGCTAAGAAAAAATCTAGCACAGGGCTCATCGCAGCGAATCGTATGTGGCCAAAATCTTGCAGAAGAAAGTAAAAGTAGGGAACCTAATAGTAAAACAATTGGATCATTCATCTTTTTTAAACTAAAAACGTGAGACTAAAAATTAATAACATTTCAAAAAGGCTTTGCATGACGCTCAGAAAATGCTGTTAATTCGGAATGATGTCTTTGCTTCATTAGAGGATCTCATGTGAAACTACATAGTAGCAATATGAAAACCTGGTCAAACAACTAATAATTCTCTCGTCAACAGGCTGAATTTTGAACAATTTCTGAGGCTACCTTCTGTGAAATACTCCAACCGACTATTAATATCCTCCCAAAGCCTTAGCGCCTCATCGTGGCTGAGTGGTGGCCTTGGGTGCCGGACTGCGATGTATAGTGGGCGATCATTCCCAACTGGGGCTTTCATGCTAAGGAGTCCGACGTCTCCAACCAAAATCCCAGCTTGGAGTATTATGAGACCATGAATCACCACCGTTTTGATATCAAATTAGTGAAGTGGCAAGGACGCAACTCTCTCTAATCCACAACCGGCGAGACAAGTGGTGATAGGCTTTCAAATCTCGGGCTGCATAGCATGCCATTGGAAACGGACGAAACGAGCATGCCCAGGACGTGCAATGGCGACTGCTTCTTGTTTGAATCTATAACACCAGATTAGTTTCTTCAGAGGCCGACAATTATGCGATTCTTGAGGCCTCAGGTCGCACAAAATTCGAGGTAATCGCCCTACAAGAAACGAAAAGGAAGAAGATTGACATATGACAGTTAGATGAAGAGAACCTCGTCCTTCTTTGGCGTACACGATCTGTTTCCTTTCTAATCACCTACTAAGAAGTCCTATCACTCTGCTTTGCTATTCCTCGTCTCTAACTTCCTCGTCAAGAGAAATTCAGTATCACCAACTGTTACTCACCAAATTGTACAGCTGAGAACGCGGCCTATAGCATGTTCAAGGAAGTAATCCGCAGGGAAAAGTCGTTGTTGGAGACTTCAACCCTAGATTGGAAATGACCAATGAAAATGAATACAGGATACGGAAATTCGGATCAGGAGAAAAATGAAAGTGGAAACCGTCTTGTAGGATTACTGTCCACAGCACCTCACGAATGCAAAACGGTGCCTCTTCGACACTTCAGTGGTACCTGGATTCAGCACTGGATCCCATCACCATCTCTGTGCGAATATTCGATGCAGCTATAAGCTGAAAAAGAACTATCATCGTGCACGAAAAACGAAACAACTCGTGCATGACGAGAATATCAGGAATCCTCAGGAAATAAAAAGAAGAACATGTGACAAACGGACGAGAAGAATAGTGAAATGGACTCCAAGAAGATACAAGCGCCCCCATAAAACACCACCAAAACAATGGGAAGACGTGTTCGTGGCCAACGTCAACCAGATGTACTCACAGATGGCAATGATTTCAGGATTATGGAATGGGGCCCGTAGACGTCACAATGTCCGAAACAGACCACCATCATGGACGATGATAGCGGGAGGAGAACGAATGGATTATGCTGGGACCCACACCACCAATGGGGAAGTGCCATCCAGTTTTCCACGTATCCAAGTACTGTTGATAATATCACAACTCGTGTAGCGCAATAGTTAGAGGTGAACCTGCAGCGAAGTGTTCTCTGGTTCGATCTTGCAGCACATGCTAACTAAATCTCTCATCAATTAGAGTCGACAAATTTATTGTCAGAGTTGTTTTGGAAAGTAGAAAAACTAATATGATTAATTAGCAGGCCCAACAAATCAATAATATGGACTAAAAATGCATTTACCCACCTTTTCGATGCTACGAATGGAATCGAATGCGCGGCGCATACAGCGAGGAGATGTGTCAACGCGGAACGGTTTTTATCACCTCTTACTTGATACTTGATACTTAAAGGGCCCCTCCTCACTGGTTTTGCGGGTCCCAGCATAATCTCCATTTTTTGCTGCTTAAGTCATAGTGGTTCCTTGGAATCGCGAGGTCAGCCCTGGCCAAGGTCTGCCCCAGGTCTTTACCACCACAGGCAGTCGCAGCTCTTATGGATCAGAGGGAGATTTTCCACCATTAGACTAGTTTGATAACAGAATGGTGGTGAATCCTGGTGTTGGTTTAGTCTTAGCTTGGCTTCCTAATGGAAACGCCGGACACTTTCTCAGCTTCGGAGACTCTGCTAGAGGATGAATCTCCCCGCTGTACATCGCAGCCCGACACCAAGGAACAGCTCCCAGCCACGATGAGGCGGTAAACCGTTGGGATGTTTATCAGGTCTATTAATAAAGTTATAAATATGTACACAAAGTCATATTGCTAGATATTCCTTGAGTTATCACGTAGAGAACAACCATTGAAGACAAACTAAAATGAGAAAGAGCTCGTCATGTGCACGACTAAGTTTTGAGGAAAAAACAGTCAATTTTGAAAAATGTGCGACTCCCATTGCTATCACACAGATGGATGCATTTAGGAAAAGAACAAGAAAAACCACTGACCTTTTAGATAACAGTTCGATGAGCCCGATGTCATAGTAGACTGATCAGTCAGCGGTAGAAAAATGCCGCGATATTTCGCATGAGGTGAACTGTCCGGCCTTCCAACAGCAGGAAATTTGCTCCTCGCCAAAGTCTTTCCCGATCTATCTCCAGAATCCATATTCTCTTCTTTCACTTCTGGATACATTCCTGAAATAAAACACGGAACGTAAACAATCAATATAGCTGCGGTTTTTACTACGGGACTTGACCGGTCGATACGACAAGATCGACTGCGAAATTGTCGTGTTGCGTGTGAAGGACAATTCATAACAACTAATAATACTCTGAAAATTAAAAGAAACACTAGATTGTATTACGGACACGATATGAATAAACACAATCGATATTCACAACGAATGTCTCTCCACTGACTGAAAAAAGAACAGAACAATTTGTAGAAAGAAAACTACAAATTATTAAAGATGAAGGAAAATTAGAAACACTATGATAACGACTGATGAGTCATGATAATTCA
Organism: Angiostrongylus costaricensis; assembly: GCA_900624975.1. Classification (NCBI taxonomy): domain Eukaryota; kingdom Metazoa; phylum Nematoda; class Chromadorea; order Rhabditida; family Metastrongylidae; genus Angiostrongylus; species Angiostrongylus costaricensis. The sequence goes on along the minus strand of UYYA01004526.1, from coordinate 52,658 downwards.
CCAACGCAAAGACTCATATTGATCGAAGAATATCGATTTCTACAGCATCGATGGAATACTTTACAGAGAAGTATACAAGTTCAAGTATGAGTTTACGCTAGTTACTTTCTAACATAAATGAAGAAAAAAGGGATTTCTAACTAAATCAGAAAACAACAAGATGCTTAAGATGAATGGTGTTAGAGGCTCTGGCAGGATCGTACCTCGTGTGCTGCATCATATGGTGGACCAAGTGTTGTAGACCGAAGATTGATGTGATGATCTGACGAAAAGGGCAAACAGAATTTCTGCGAAATCATTCGAAGTAGAGTCACTTAGAAGACTTTCCTAAACATTCCGGTAGTAGAAACTTCTCAAATACTCTTAAATGCTTCCGAATACTACGATCGATCGCAGGGGCTCGTGTGTCGCAGTGGTCGGAGGCGTCCTGCAGCACACATGTGGCATCGATCCCAGCGCCCATGGCCCACCAAGCCTCCCATCCCTCTGGGGTCGGAAAATTCATTGTAAAGGCCAGATATGCATTCAATCACCTCCAAACGATGCTTAATGAAGTCGAATGCATGGTGGATCCCCCATGAAGTGCACAGTGCCAAACGCCCTACGAACTACCATTCTATCGCAAAACCTTTCCTTTTCCATACAAGTTGATTAAACCTATTGTGCAGATTTAACACTTTTTGCGTTCGGTTCGTTTCCTTTCATCCATTATACGTCAAAGTATTCGGATTTGTACGTGGATTCGACTACCACAAGACGATTTCTGGTATCTTTGTGAATGTCACTGAACACTTGTCGCGTCGATTCTCCCAAGAATTATGGTATTTCCATGAAAACTCGCTCCCAGGTCTTCACCACAAGCAGTGGCCAGCCACTGAGTATCCGATGGACGTCTTCGTAGACAAGTCTGGTACCGATTTCCTGATGCGAAATGGACGAGGTACCTAAACAACCCCACCGTGCTGGAACCAGGTCCTTGCACGTGTTAAACAACGTAGAAGCCATTGCACTTCCCACTGAGTTCAAATAAACAATACTATTACACTACTCTAGTAGTAACAAAGTAGAAGAGTTTTATTCATCAACAGCATTCATATCGTCCTTCGAAAAAAAAAAAGATTTTTACATCAATATTTCATAACTATAACAAAAATACAACCACAACGTTGATGAGATATTTGCAAAGCTCTGGACCGCAGGTGTCTATGGTGGGGAACGAACGCGTTATTGCCCTTTCCGGGGAGTAACGCGTTCCCCACCACACCATGCGGGTTCTTCGTTTCACCTGTCTCTCAGCTATTTCTATCGATCAGCGCCATCAGCAAATATCTCAGCAACGTTGTGGTTGTGTTTCGCTCAGTACCCTGCCGTGAAAATTGTAGTAGGCAGAAAATAAAAGATAAAACATTATAACAATAATATCAGTAATGTCTACATGACTGCTGACATTACTGCACAGATTTAAATGGCTTTTTCTTTAGGACGAGCTTAATGTATCGAGGCAGTGCTACTATCCTCCCAGGCAAGTCTGGTACCAATTTGTCGGCCTCGATGAAAGGCTTGGTGGGCCATGGGCGCGGGGATCGATTCCATATGTTGCAGGGTGCCTCCGGCCACGGCGTCACACGCGACCAGCTCACTGACGTGAAATAGCATCGCGGTTACAATATATAATTGATCGATCATATTCTTACAAAGACAAAATGGTGCCTCTTCGACTTTGGACTCTGTGCTGGATCTCATCAGCGCCTAAGCCGTGCGAAGATTCGATTCACCTATAATCAGGAAGAGAACTCCTGCCATCGTCCAAGAAAACGGGACAAGTCGTGTTTGCGCAGGACATTCTGAATAAAATCTTATCCCCATAAAACAGGCAGATAAAGGTAAGCCCAACCGAGCAGCGCGAACGACTTTTCAAAAGACTTCAAACCTGCGCGGAAATCGCTTATGTCCATCAAACAAGAAGTTCAGACCGCCCCTCCATTTCCACAATGGATTTGCTGGAAAAGAAAAGTGCAATGAAGCTTGATCCTACTGCTACACACCCAATACGGCTCATAATCAATGCCAGGTGTAGAAGATCCTTAAAGGAGGATATGCATCGGTACAGGGAGAAAATGTTGCCAGAAGCAGCTCAAAAACCACAAAATCTGAAGCAGCGTCATGGAGACTTTGCGACTATAATGTTTCGCTATCTGCCCTGATGAATGAGGATCAGATTACTATCACACTCCGCCATGATATGGAATTGACAACGGAAAGGTTTTATACAAATCTTTTCCGCTCAAGAATCTCCGAGGAAGCATGAAGATAGAAATAGTCACAGGACACGATAATCTCACTGTCACAACGTCCGATCTCTCGGAAGACACGTGGTGATGAACACATTGGCGAAATGGGCAAAAGACTTGGTGTCCGCATAGGAGAACGAACACCCAGATGAAATATCGAAAACTCGACCGTGTACTCCTCTAACCATAAACATGACAGAAGTACACAGCAAAAACGATTAGGAGATGGTGATCACAGTTCTGGTGTAGGTATCAAAAACGTCAATACGCAAAACACATGAGGTTTTTGAATAGACTTAAAAATCGAAAACGATTACAAACTGTCAGAAGTGACATGGTGCTTCGTCTCAGATTGATCCTCTGATCTGAGTACGGTTCACTGTTCACAGTGGGTGAACAACACACCATTGACTTTACTCCGTGCAGGGAGTCAGACGGTAGGCCATCGTAGTAGGTGGACCCATGGAGTCGTTTTTAAACTACGTTTTCGTTGGAATTAGGAAATACCAACGGAATAAAAGATCTGGTATGGTGACGCACAACTATGTTCTGAAGAATCCGAAATCGCCGAAAAGTGGGCGATCGTATATCGACAAGAAGTGCTACCTTAAACAAGGACAGTTCGCAAGATAGTAAATGGATAGCTTTGTCGCAAAATTTTGGATTCAAGTATGATAAAATCGACGCCAAACATTTCTTCATTCAATCCAGGTTTTGTTACCGAAGGAGTTCGTCAGAAGATGGAAGGTTAAACCTTCAACAGAACTAAACCAGAACTACTTATATTCACAGCAAATTACTAGTGAGGAAAGCGGTACGGCGTGTTTGTACATGCGATTGAAAGCACTGGTGATTCCCGACTACTTCTTACTATGTCAGATTCATTTTAAAGTGAAACATGCGAGGTTGAATGACCGACTTCAAACTTTGACAAACGNAAACTACGTTTTCGTTGGAATTAGGAAATACCAACGGAATAAAAGATCTGGTATGGTGACGCACAACTAGGTTCTGAAGAATCCGAAATCGCCGAAAAGTGGGCGATCGTATATCGACAAGAAGTGCTACCTTAAACAAGGACAGTTCGCAAGATAGTAAATGGATAGCTTTGTCGCAAAATTTTGGATTCAAGTATGATAAAATCGACGCCAAACATTTCTTCATTCAATCCAGGTTTTGTTACCGAAGGAGTTCGTCAGAAGATGGAAGGTTAAACCTTCAACAGAACTAAACCAGAACTACTTATATTCACAGCAAATTACTAGTGAGGAAAGCGGTACGACGTGTTTGTACATGCGATTGAAAGCACTGGTGATTCCCGACTACTTCTTACTATGTCAGATTCATTTTAAAGTGAAACATGCGAGGTTGAATGGCCGACTTCAAACTTTGACAAACGTAATGCTCCTGTTACTGACGATTTAATTATTCCACATGAACTCAATGACAAATACAGGAGTAGAGTAATCCTCTAACAAAAGATTAAAGACGAGAAACGAGCTTGTTCATAATGACGACCTATCTTGACTTGCCCAGTAACTGGGCACAATCGTAGGAGCTGGCAGTGGGAAACTCGAGGGTCAATGGCACGTCTGACATTATTTGATGGCGCGCGACAGACGCATCGCGGTCGCGTCGCGTGCGTCGACGTGTGGGCATTAAGAACAGTGTACAATGCTGTTATAGAAGCTGCATTCCTTTCAGTCGGACGAATGCATTGGGCTGTATTGTCATTGATCTGGATGGATCCAACGACTAATCGCCGTAATCAGAGCCGTCTTGGATGGATCCTGGGCGGAATGCGGCAAGCCATTCTCCAAGACCTACAACACCCGGCGTCCGCTTGTGGTGGAAACCTGCGAAGTACATATCGATGGGGAGAATAGGACTAGATCGTTGGGTTGCGTGCGATTTCACCTACGAACGAGTTTACTTTTGCGGCATAGCGGTTCCAAAGGCAAAGAGAAATGCTGGTGATTACACGGCCTGTGTAAAGGCCATTCTACTTATCTAAGGAAATTGTTCTAATTCTCACTAAAAATGTGCACTAAAATAGATTATTTTCCATATTACGTAGTCTAGGATGACGTTACACTCCAGTGGCAGAAGGAACTGGTTTGGTTCGTGGAATTTTTCTGCAGATTTATTCAAGGCTGGGGTGGATGACTCGAGTACGAACTTCGCCTTCAAGCTTACCAATCTCGTGCTCTCTTCCAATAAACCAGAACTGTTCGCCTACCCTGGATAGAGGTGACTTCAATAGGTGTACAATACCCAAAGTCAAAACCATGTTCACTTTCCTAGTGAAAATGTTTAGGAATGGGAAGTTGACTTGACTCTCCAATGGATTAGGACCAAATTGTGGTCGGGAAATGACTCAACTTGCGAAGCGAGATTAGGGTTCTAGCAGGGTTTTCCTTCACAGTGAGGCGTCTCAATTAAAAAGGAGTTCGACACTTTATAAACTCAAGTACAACTAGGGGTACGATGGTGCCAAAATCGGGATCTTCTTGATAGCCATCTAATCACAAGGTGTCAAGCTTTCATGTGATTAACAAGTGTGGAAAATCTCATCCTGCAAGAATCTGGTGACATTAACTGCAATATGGATTGTCCGTTCTTCATGGAGGCGACGCAATCTATAAAAAAGTAGTCAAATTTGAGAATGGAAACCATTCTGTTGATTTCATTTGTATAGCACGCTTCTCTCATGAAAGCTCATACTTTGAAAAGGAATTCGCTACCGAACGTAGGAATCAATTGTTGGCACTATTCAAAGGGTTGTGCATTTTCGAGATCTCCATAGTGCAATCATCTCACATTTGGTCGGGTTGCCGCCCGGCCATTTAATAGTCCTCCTTTCAGGTGCTAAAACTTTTAGCGGTTCTCAACGATAAAACTCCCAACGATTTACGGCATTGTCGTGGCTAGAAGGTATTCCTAGATATCTGGATGCGATGTACAACAGGGAATTCATTCCTCAGTAGGGTCTCCCAAGCTGAAAAGGAGACCGGCGCCTCCATCACGAAGCCCTGCTAAGAGTAAACCAATACCAGGATCCGTCACCGTCCTGGTACGAAAAAGCTCTTTGTGAAGAACTCTGAACATCGGGTCGGTGGTCTTCCTGCAGCGCGTTGGACATCCCGAGGAATCCAGTCACTAACGGCTCTTGTCCACCGGTTGTCATTCATACGCATTACGTGTCCGGCCCACCTCATCTTCGACTGCTTGGCGTACAGAACGGCATCTTTGATTTCTGATCGTTGACGCAGATCGGAGCTTCTGATCCCATCCTTTACTTGTGTCGAACGGGATACTCCTACCATAGTCCTTTCGACTGCGCGTTCAATAACACAGTGATTTTTCATCCTGCTTACGCAGCGACCAGGTTTCTGACGCATATGTTGGGGCAGGAAGTACCGTTGAGTCGAAAGGATGGGCAGGGAGTCGGGTGTTCTTTGTTCTCTTCACTACATCCTCGGTGCTCTTGAAAGCTCCCCAAGCCGCTCGTTTCCTTCTGCTCAACTCTGGAGCTATGTAGTTAATCATGTTGATTCCCGACCTAGATAGACATAACTGCAGCATTCGGAGGTATTTGTTCCATTCAGCGTTAGTGGGGGCTATGAAACCAATCCGTTCTTTGTGAACATCGTTTTTGTGAGATCTAGTCGAAAGCCAGTGTTGGGGCGGCTCGTTGATATAGGAATACAAAGTAGTTAAGACGATTCGGTCGGAATTAGCTGCTCGCCTTTGTGTGCGCCACGCGGGATTTCTTGTGATTAGCAGTCACAATGCCGAACACCTCAAACTTGGGTAATTAAACCGTTTATCATAATTATACAACAATCATAACAATACAACTCTACAATTAATGTAACAATGATACTGGTTATGAGTAGGCGCAGCCTGATCACTGGTGTTCAGGTTGCTTGTGAGTGAAGAGATTGGCATAACAGTACAACTGTATAATTAATGCAACGATGATGCGGGTAATGAATAGACGCAGCCTGATCACTGGTGTTCAGGTTGCTTGTGAGTGAAGAGATTGGCATAACACTTTTACTACATGAGATGGATGTGACGCACGAATGCAGTGACTTGGGCAGCATTGCTGTGACATGAGGTAGCTAACCGTGGAGCCGTTTATATACCTTTGCGCTGGGCGGAGTCAGATTACAGTAGGCGGAGTTGGGCTACAGTAGGCAAAAAGACGGGTGCTGGAAGCATTTCACAAGCCTTGCGATCTGATAGGGCGATATTCAAAACCTAGGACCGTAAGTGCAGATATTTTACGAGATAGGCGCCATCGAAATGTTAGACATACGGCTATCAGATCGTAGTGGAGAAAAGGTCATGGGAGAAGCATTTGAAATGTTTGGAAAGGTTATAATTGATTTACATAGAGAACATTCCAATATTCGTGAAGAATGTTCTCTATAGCCAGTCTTTCCACAGGCTTTATCGAAGTTGGCAAGCATACGTTGCGCCTGGCTAATGTTTGGTGTTATAACGACGATGTCATCATCAAAGCAAAAATGGTGTAACTGTGGGCCGTCGATTTTCACTCCCATATTATCTCATTCCAACGTTCGCATGACGTTCTGGAGGGTGGCGGCAAATAATTTTGGCAAGTTGGTATCGCCTTGCCTAACACCTCTTTTGACGTCAATGTTAATATCGTTGTAGAATGGTGATATCTTAGTTGTGAAATTTTTGTGCAGCTCACCAAGAATCCTTATGCAATGAGTAGTGAATTCCTAACTATCAAGGACTTCCACGACTACTTTTATCTCAGTTGAGTGACTCGACGATCAAGGGGCATAGGTGGTACAGGTGATACAGGTGACTGTAGAATACAGATATACTGGTAGCCAATGCCAGCATCAACCACCGCCCTGGTATCAAACTAGTCGCATGGTTGCAAACCTCCCTCTGATCCACAAGGCTGCGACTGCCTGTACTGATGATGACCTGAGGCGGAATTTGGCTAAGTTGATCTCGTGAGTCCACGAAACCGCAATAGCTATACCAGCAAAACTCTGGAAAATGGAGATTATTCTGGGGCTCGCACCATCTGTGAGGTTGGCTCGTCTAACTAGAAAAGTAAGTAAGGATGCAGGTGTATAAAGTCCTCCGCCATTTGGGAAAAAGAGGGTATAGCAACTATTCCCAGAATAGTTTCCATTTCTTTCTATATATATTTGCATCTTTCTGCTACTGTATGTTTCAGTATTAAGGATCATATCCACTGTTTCTCAAGTTGCCTAGCAAATGTCGTAGTACGTAAATATTTCGATCCCATCCTTAGCAACTTCGATCGCTGTAAACAGTCTTGTTATGCAAACCTATTTTTACAATCTGAACTCATTGTTTGTTATTACTGTCCAAAAGTCATCACGCGTACAATAACAAGAAGAGCATGAGGTTGTTTGCGAGAGCAGTCTTCCGCTAGATGATATGTGGTTTTGAGAGGATAGGGAGACGGTAGCCGACGAATGTTTTCGGTAAAGATGATGGTCCTGTGCCAAATACCGCCCTCTCCAGAAGCATATAAATAGACTCGTTAGCTGTTATCCAGGTTCGTCGGCTGTCGAGGTTCACCCGTGTTGGGGTTCGCAGACTCTTTAGATCTGTACCGTATTGGTCTCGTATGTCACCAATGCAGGTTATCGCAGTTGTTAAGTCATACAGCATGTAGTCATTATTGTACATTAATTTCATCATATCATTGTTAAATGACAGTTGCGAATTGTACATTAGTTTAGCATCACCGTCACTACGTCATGCTTTCCATCAGCCCAGTGTATCCTCATCATCATCATCCTGATCCACATCCTCTTTTCAATGTTCATTGTTTATCAATTGCTCAGCGGTGTGTTGTCAGTAGCGGCGGCTATCCTCAAATGCGTTCTGTCTGAAACGCCATCGGTGGCATGTACCATTCCTCCAACACGGTATGCCATGCGTACAAGGCCGCTAGCCGGCCAACTTATGCTGTGTATTTGTTAAGCCGCTATAGTCTTATCATTTCTCAGTCGTTATCTTTCTGGTCTATAATCTCTTAGGCAATGGTGGCACCCATCGATGCTCAAACTTCACGTTGCAGACATATCGTTATCCAAGAGCAGCTGCTTGACCATGTTCCGCAGATGTCTCATCTCGTTCCTAATCACTTCTACCATCGATGCTTAGGTAACTTGCTATCGTCATCGATTAATGTGCAAGTACACCCAGCCGCTCTACATACGATCTCCAGCTTAGCCTAATGCAGGGCTCATCTGCACCTCACTCGTCTGTTGTTCTAGCCCTCGGCATCTGGGCCACTGTACGCGCCAGTAGGGGCGCCATCGTTCGTATCCCCTTACTTGTCATTGTTATCAAGTTGCTGTTATCATAGTGCTAATGTTGCAATAGTATTATTTACAATGCTCTTATGCCTTCGTAAGCCTCGCATTAGTAGTATGTACAGCACCTCATAGCCTTGAAGTTGCCTTATTTGTCTGTCAGTAGTTCTCCGTGGATATTAGTGTTGTATTGATGTTGCATTTAAGTATATAAACGGTTTAATTACCCAAGTTTGAGGCATTGCCTTGTGACAACTGTGGAAAGTACCGCTTGGCATTTTCTCACGAAGTCGAGCATTCTGCTAAAAGCTAGTGATTATTCGGTGCTGAGAGCTAACTCGAAGGCCTATTTTCGACTAGCAACTGCAATATATGGCTACGAGCAGCTGAATCGAGAAATCATACGTGTTTCTTGCCTTTTTATATTGCATAAGTAGCTCGCAACTCCTTGCATTGCGGAGTCACTCGACACGTTAGTATAAGGGGTGGTAAGGTGGAAGGATACCGCCGCGCACCTGTTGTTGGGAGACGCGTTGCGCAGACGAATCAGGAACTTTTGGATGTACGGGAGATGAGCTAGGACGAGCTTCTGTAAGTTGAGCATTAAGTTTATAAACCACGTTATTCTATCCGTGGGCACAAACAACTACACAGCTGAATATGGGTCTAGCTGTGAATATCGACGACTGTTTGCCCATCTGCTTAATACAAGAGGTGATGGATAAATGCTTTGATTTGCCAATTCAACAGGCAGGCTACGTAAACTTTAACCAAGAAAGTTTGAAGGGAAATTAGTCTCCGCCTTTAATATACACATTAAAAGGATGAAACATATGCACATTAACCTTATAAAAACTGTTGCATCACAAAGAATTGAAATACGCTGGCCCATTGCCTTCCCTTTTATCTTTCGCACGCAAAGTGGACGCTTATGAGAAACATACTTCGAACAGCCAGCTGTCTACACGCAGAAAGAGAGCGGAATGAGAATTCTCTGGCCTTGGTTCGAAAAATAGTTATTTCCAATATTCAAAGTGAAATCAGCACAGTTATGAAATATTGCTTAACAGAGGCCGGTTTAGAAATCTGTGGCACTGATTGAAATTCATCCATAGACTGTAAGCTAGTTCGGAGCCGCTTGTATATCCGCCTGTGTACAACATAAACTTGACCTGCTTTCTCTGTCGCTAGAGCTAGGAAATTTAGTGGGTTTTTGCTAGGTGTACCCGATTTCATCTTAGGCACGTGACGACGCACATGTTGACGAAACTGGTAGACCATTGTACGCTCGTATAACAGGGCACCACATTGGCAAACTTGCACTTAAACAAAACACTCCACAAGGCACGGATAGCGTGCAAAATAATAATGGAGATGGTTTCGAAGTAAAAGACACCATCCTTGCATAGTAATTTAAAACACTGGCCCGAAAAATTCTCTAAGTGTTTTGGACAATTTCAAAAATCCAAAACGAACAGCGAGGAAGGTGCTTTGTGAGTAAGTGTAACCTCCTCCCATATCGCAGGCAGATTTTTGAACCATTATAGAAGACTATGTGGGGCCAGTTTCCAACAATAACTGGAGGAATTACCACCTGCGCCACCTGTACACCCGTTGATGGTCTAGTGGCTCGAGTGGGAAGCAGCAAATCTTTCATTCTTCCATGTCGCGTCCAAGAGTAACCCAGCGGGTTCTGTTCAGTCTAGGGACTCGTTGAATATCATACCTGGCTTTCGTGATGAACTGTGACTATCGAGTCGTTAGTGTTCCTACAGTACGTTTGACAACTCGAGGAATCCAGTCACTAACGGCTCGTGTCCATCGGTTGCCATTCATACGCATTGCGTGTCCGGCCCACCTTATCTTCGACTGTTTGGGGTACAGAACGGTATCTCTGATTTCTGATCGCTGACACAGATCGAAGCTTCGGATCCCATCCTTTACTTGTGTCGAACGGGATATTCCTAGCATCGCCCTTTCGACTGCGCGTTCGATAACGCTGAGTGACCACTCATCCTGCTTACGCAGCGATTAGGTTTCTGACGCATACATTAGCGCAAAAAGAATCGTGGAGGCGGAAAGGTGGGCGCAGAGTCCGGTGTTCTTTGTTCTCTTCACTACATCCTCGATGCTCTTGATGGCTTCCTAAGTCGCTAGTTCCCTCCTGCTCTACTTTGGTGCTAAGTTGTTTACCATGTTGATTTGCTCACCTAAACAGACGTAAATGGGATATTCGGAAGCTTTCATTTCACTGAGAGTGAATGGGGCATACGTAACCAAACCGCTTTTCGTGAACATAGGTTTTGTGAGATTTCGTTGAAGGCCAATCCTCCCTCAATCTTTGTCAAAGTCGGCAAGCATTAGGTCCGCTTTGTTAATGTTTGGCGCTGTAATAACTTTGTCATCAGCAAACCGAAGATGATACTATTTGCTTACCATCGATTTCCACACCCATGTTGCCCCAAGTGATTGCATGGTGTTCGCCAGGACGGCGGTTGTGAAATTTTTCCACAGCTCACGAATAATCCTTATAATACTGAGTAGGGACTCCCTGACAGTCATGGCTTCCATGACTGCTTTTATCTCACCTGATTTGAAAGCTTTCTTTAAGCCGCTGAGGGGCAATACTAAGCGAAAGATTTTCATAACCACAGCAGACAAAACATAACAATTGAATTTCTACTCTCATATTAAACAACTTCTTTTAAACACACACACCGTTTTCTTCCTTGTAAGTAATTCACTGATTTGGTGGAGACCAGCTGCACAGAGTCTTACATGGGAGAGGAAGTGCCTGGTCCATTCTTCAAATCGATGAAAGTGAGAAATAACGATCCTTGTACGCTAGCGACACTTCATTGTCTTGTTATTGTGTGGATGTCGTCCATCGTACTGAATCCATTTCGAAACCACCCTTGCTCAGCTGGCTGTCCCTCTTCCAGTGTTCGGTTAATCCTGTCCACGATAATTCGAGTGAAGTGTAGCCCACATACAGTGAGCCAGATTAGGTGATATTTGCCGGTGTCATGGATGTCACCCTTTTTGAACGAAAATACGGTCTTGGTGGCCTTCCACTGAGTAGGAACCTTGAGTTCAGACGGCTAACGTGTGAAGAGCCGAGCCAATGTGTTTATGACGAGCGGCGAAAAAATCTCCAGGTGTTCAGATCTCATCCTATCTAGACCTGGCTGGTGTTGTTCGATTTTTTACCGACGAAATATCATGGCGGGGTTTGGAAGCAGCTGGTTGCTAAGCAAACAAAATTTATGGATTTGATTTTATCTGACGAGCTTATGAAAATGTTCGGCTGAGCAGAATGCATGTAAGCTGACGTTTACAGGCCCTGAGGAAAGGGAAACCATCAAGACGCCAGCTACTGTGAAATAACAAATGCTGTAATGACAACATTGCGTTCGCTCACCAACATAACTGAGTTATCAGTCAACGTTGAAGCTAACTGAAAAATGATCCTGGAACTTTTAAGAATTATTGTTTTAACAACTAGTTTTACATGCAGCATAGTCGTGTAGAAAATTCGTATTATGGAGTTAAACTGCCCAAATAACCTTCAAATTATTTCGTGGGCAATCGCCAGGTGTTAAGTTTTAACTACTGCTATAGTGTGCAGCCTATTTCATGGCAGAGTACGACTTCAAGTATAACACAAGAATGCTGATATATAAGCAAAACTCGAAGCTTCAGTTGCGCTTCGAACCCTTGGTTACGCTTTCAGTGGCTCACACGGCGTCCGCCACACCAACCGAGGCCTTTGCCCTAGTTTCCTCTCGGCCGGCTTTCTTACTCAGTTCGCACTATTGAGAATCATCATCATTCGTCAACGGGAATGATCTGGATAGCATAAATCGGCACTGGACCCAAGTAAACAGGAGTAGGTATTGTGATTTTGAATACAGCTTCAGATTAACAACGTTCAATGCAATTTGCGCCTACCAGATTATTTCCGCTGGCGGATGATTGCAATGAACAGCGATAGATAAAAAATACTGGCGGAGAAGAAGACAAAACAAGGGCTTCAGTTCTTTTGGTGGGTAGCTTGTGAGCGCTTGTGAAGATAATCGAGGGTTTCAAGCCGAACTGTGATTGTGAGTTTTATTCGTATCTCAGCACCTTCGTGGTTTTGCTTTTGATGATGAGAAGCATCTTTTCTTGGAAACCGTCGAGATACTGTATAAAGCGCTATTCAGCTGAGGTAAAATACCTCTGGTGGGTAATCTGTATGAGACAGATATTTTTAAACCAGTCGCTTTTTTCAGCTAGTTAATATGTTGAGGGAAATGTTGCATGTCTTTTTGTCTTTGTTGATTTCCTAGCAGTGTTTCGATTCCCTTTTATGGCTCAATCTTTAGGACTTAAAACTTGTGAAAAAGGTGGTTCTATTTCTAGAACATTAAACAGAAATCAAGATCGTCTTTTCATGAAACTTCGATCAGGTTATGTAAACGTACTTAACTAAGCTTTTAATCTGAAATTGGAATTCACTTCAAAATTAACTTTAAAGGGAAAACTTTTTGAATCAACTTAATTTTAAGTACACGGTAAAAATCAAGTGAGTATCGAAATATTTCAGGCCTTCAATTTCTGTCCTAGATGTATTGTTATAGTTCAAAAACCGTTATTTTTTATCCATGGCAAAACTGATAGGCTATCACTTCCACCGAAGCGCTGCTTTAGCGTTACTCTCCATCCGCAGTGATAACACTGATCAAAATATGTTTGCCATAAAAGCAACTTTGTAGATCGCCTGTCACCACCAATTATGAAATTTTCAGCTACCGGCAAAATAAATCGGCTCAACCTACTGCGTCCACCTTAATCGAGCATAAATATAAAAAGGATACAGCTGTCGGCATTGTTCAGTCTATAAGGGATGCGCCATCTATTCGACTTCATCAAGTTTCGTTAGAAATGACTGAATGCATATTTGGTCTAAACAACGACTTGCGATAACCTACCGATGCATCAAGCCACTGTTGCTAACCTCTCAGACAAGTCTGCTACCAATTTGCCGAGCCCGGAGTGAGGGAAGGCCTAGTGGGCTTGGAGCGCGGGATATATCCCATGGGTATTGCTGATCCTGAGCTACAGTTTCGTAACCATTAGAAATGGCTATTTGCCGTGCCAAGTTTCGGGACACCTCTCTCTGCTCTCTTTCCGTACACACGTTGGTTGCTGTTCGAAACATGTTCCTTATTAGCGCCCTTTTCGTGTGAGAGGGGTGAGAGGAGAGGTAATGAACCAAGATATTTTACCATTTGGGGGAGGACTTTGAAGTATGTGTCACGATCCTAGCACGCGAATCAAGAACACGGGCGCGAAAAACTCTCGAGGCATTCTGGATTAACTCCAGAAATCCGAAAATGAACCGCAGGGATGAATGCCTTATTATCACGCGTGATATAGGGCAGTATATAAGACTGCTATTCTGATGGGAGGGGCACATTATGCTTCCATGTGATTTCTGTGCGGTTGGTCTCTACGTGACACACTTAGTGGAAACCTCATAGGAAGCGGTGAGTGAGCAAAGCTGTGTTCAAAGTGATTGAAATCTTGGTTTAGAGTTTCCTTGTTTGGTTATGGAGGCATCTGGCCGAGTAGATTGCTGCAAACTTGACCTTTCCAGGCTCTCAGGAAGACGAAATCCGACGAAACGTCAGCTTATTCGTGAATAAAGAATTATAACACCTCGCGTTTGCTCAACAAAAATACGAAGGATTACTTGCGATTGTGCTATTGCATAGGTTTACTCTCAGCTAGACTTTCGAATGGAAATCTTGAACAGTTCGTCAGCCTGGAGACCTGCTCGAGTGTAAATCTCCAGTTTAAACCACAGTTTCGCATCTAGTCCATCAAAAGTAACAAATTTTCACCTGTGCTTGAGCTGCCTATTTAGTTCAGCAAATGTCTTCGAACAAAAAAAAAAGCAAAAAAAGGAAAGCGGAGCAAAAGGAGGACAACAACATTGAGAGCTTTTGGATCTTTCAAAAAAGCGACCAATCTATTAATCAATACCATCGAGCTCGGCAGTTCGCCTAACATCTCATCCACCTACTCATCACCATCGTTAAATCACGTTAAAAAAGAATAAAGCACTCGGCATTGATCGGTCGCTGAGGGATGCGCCATGCATTCGACTTCACTAAGCATAGTTTGGAGGTGAATGAATGTATATCTGGCTTTTACAATGACTAGCAGTGGCCCACCGATGTATTGAGCCAGTGCTGCTGTCCTCTCAAACAAGTCTGGCACCATTTTGCTAACCCCGGAGGGATAAAATACTTGGTACGCCATGGGCGCAACGATCGATTCCACGTGTTGCAGGGCGCCTCCGATCCACGCACCACAGGTGCCATAAATCACGTTAGAATGAAACAAATGGCATTGTTAAGAAGCTCTCAAAAGTCGAAAAGACGATTGGGTGAACATGCCAAAAACAGAGAACGCTTGATGGAAATCAACTTATTATTAGTTGGGAATCTAGTGGGTGAAATGCTCATTTCCTAAAGGAGTGTTAAATCGTCATCAAAGTGAGAGACTGTGATGGTTGTTACACTACCTCGACGCTGCTTCTAGGACTGTGCCTGAGCATCGGCATTAGCCGTCATAAGTCTGTAATTCTTAAGGAGACTAAATGAGGTTACTAATACACTTTTCGCATTGGTGTTCGTTTCAACCAACTTTTTCAAAACAGACACATTAGCCCGGTTCAACTCTCTCATTAAGGTTTCTTTTCGCCTAAACAAAGCGTACTCTGCATTTTTGTTACTGCCGCCGTTAAAGAAACAAGTTTAATGACGTCAGAATACGTATAATTTCTGTACAACAGTTAAGAAAAAATATTTAGCGCTAAATCGGCACGGGTGTTTTTTTTGCAGTGGATTCGTTAGATATCTACGTAGAAGGTCTTCATAGTCTCTATCAAAAGCAGTCATAGATCATTATGAATCATGGGAGAATTAATTGACATCAATATAGACGTTAGTCAAAACGACCATACTTGATGTTATTTCATTTTTAGATAATTTTTTGAGAATTGTTCTCAGCCAGTGAGACTCTTCATGTAGAATGCAGTGGTAGTTGCGTACACAGATAAGGATTCGAAGAATTGGATTACTTCTTGTGACAGTGGATGGTCATTCATTAACCGAGGAGGAGGTTGGGGAAACGAGGCCAATATATTGTTCAGTATTGCCACGATGCTGATCGGACTGCATTGCAATTGATGTGGCGTATACATTGAATCCTCTCGGGATTTAATCATGTCTATGCCGAAGAATAGTGACAACACAAACATCTCGTTCAGATCCTCCTGCCTTCCTGTTGTTTCTCAGTGTCCTTTCATAATATCACTCTTGTATAGCATCTTGGAATGAATCATGACGTGTTTTTTCTTGTGATTAAGATTGTTCGTCTATCTTTCATTCCGGTTATCTTGTCATTATTCATTATAGTTGTCAGTTGGACCTACTTCTCTCTTTCCACTATATTTTGCATTTTGGTAATTGGTGAGAGACGTCAACGTTAATGGACTGACACGTATTAGTTGAGCGATTTAAAGCAGCCGGTTTCCATGAGGATTTATGACGCAGAAATCACCATAGGATACCAACAAAGCTTTGAAATAGGATTCATATAACAAGCACAACAATAAATCATCGGTTTGGTAGTTGTTGGACTATTTATTCCTCGATAACAGTCAGTGAAACCCGTACGATCTAGCATTCAAGTAGCACACTTCCAGTAAATCCGAAAGTGATCCCATCAAAACTTTGTAGACGGCTTGACTTAGTACTATTTGTACCGTTTATTACATTACTGTTCTTATCACATATCGTATAGATTTTGGGAAAGTTTGTCAATATTTAATCAATGCGTCATACGTCCGCCTTCAGGACGATTCGAATACGATACAAAAGCATATGGTAGTGTCATCCTTGTCATTCATCATCACTATCTAAAACGTCCATCGAGCTCTCTATAATGATGCATATATATATATATATATATATATATATATATATATATATATATATATATATATATATGACGGTTCATCATGTAGACATCCCTCTTTTGAACCGGCTGGGGTTTTTTCACCATTTCTATTTCAATTTCATTCTTTGAGTAGATGCGAGATTGGAGCTTTTTCTCAACTGAGAAAAGCATAGAACTACTTAGAAAAAGAAAGAGATAGTCAAATCGAAGCAGATAAAGGACGAGACACATTGTCAGTTCATAGGAATATCACTGTTTGTCAGAATTCTATTTTTGAAGCAACCTCTCCACTTCTTAGCTGTAAAGGATTCAATCCTATCTCCTCTCAGCTTCTGTTCCAGAACCAAATGATTATTTAGCTTTTTCCCATACATATGTTCCTCTTTTCGTATCCTTCTTCCTCAATAGCGTTGAAATCTTTGAACATTTGAAAGAACCATGAAACGGTGAGTCATAGTTTCATGACTTCCTTTTTTATAAGTCGATAGTCTTTCGTAGAATGAATGTGGTGCTTTTAGTTAAGTTTCTTATTTCCAATCTGATAGTAACTCATCCAAGTTCTAACAAGAAGCTGGGCGATCATTCAGCTCTTTCTTCCATTCCTTTGTATTGAAGCCACAAGTTTACTAGAACGTGGTTAATTATTCTGGAAAATTTTTCAGCTACTTTCGGATAAATAAATCGCATGGAAAAATACCTACGACGGATTGTTTCGGTTATGGTATTCCATCGAAAACTGAAAATCCCATGTCATCTCCTAATAATTGCACGTTAATTTTCAGAACCTTCTGATTTCAGAACAGTCAAGGCTTAACTTGGCCGACCGTCGTTATTATGAAACTCAAAAATCGCTGCGAGGTTTTTTGTCCGGAAACTGGTCTGCTCAGCAGACGGCACTGGCTCAGATGTTTAGTCGGGTTGTTTGTCGTGAGTGTCGTTTGCAGTATTCTTCACATATATCATCGATCTCACCCAGCACCACCGTCATTAGTAACTCGCATAGCCGGGTATTTGATTGATCGTCATTCTATACTGTTCACTTTTATTGTTTGAAAACGGCCCATATACGAAACAAACGTTTCAAAGACGATTACCGATTGGTTGGCGAAATATTGCCGACTGCACGGATTATGATATCTTGTTTCCCTCAGTCCGATTCTACCGACGGAATGAATGAGAAACGCGGTGAAAATGGAGTACTGGCATTGCTCTGGAGCACTCAGTTGGCTCTGTATACACATCTGATGACGTTTACTATCGAATTCTAACGCATGCATCAACCTTGACCTCGGTCTAAATACGATTGAAACGTACTGCTACGAAGTACACTTGCCGGAATTCGACTAACAAACTTTGCCAGAATTTCAAACACTGATTTTCCTTTTTTTTGGAAAGCTAATCAGCGCGTTATGATGTGAAGTTTCATGTGTAATAATTTTACTTCTGCACTTATCATTAGAGAGTTGATCGGCTTCTTAATCCATTATAGGTCTCATTTCATTAGATAACATCCAGACGGGTCTAAAAGTAAGCCAAATAGTTCCTGGTTCCCAAGAATAAGTACAGTAATGCATAGGGTTTAATTTATATATTTGAAGAATTTAATGATGTTTCACTTCATTCACGACAAGGTCACAACGGTTCTTGTAAGATGTCTTCGATTTGCACGAAACTAGTTGTGGAAAGAATGATTACGTTCCATTAGGTCTACTTGCCTTTATAGTTCTAATATATAAAAGGTAGTTTACTAGTTCTGGCTTATACAGTGCCAGCATTCAATTACCTCTAACGATACTTTATGAAGTGGAATACATGCTGCATCCCTCAACGATTGATCAACACCGAGAGCTGTGTCCTTTCATCCCTTTCACTGGTGTTGAACTTTTCTACAGATTAGCTTTGTTGGTCGGTTACCGTAATCACTCATATGGCAGAAGTCTGGATATAATGATTTCAAAAATTGACGCGAACACCTAATGACACTTAATGACAGCGACTGCTGAATGGGACTTTCATTAAGTTGACTTAATAACTTGCATTAAAAGACTACGATTACTCCGTCTTCTTAACATTTCATCGGATTCGTTCATTCATTCATGCATAAAATTAGTGGCGCTGATCAATTCCAATCATATGCGCCGTGTGTTTGCAGTTAATTCCGATCCTATTCACATTGAATGAATGTGAACGTCGTCCGACGGTGATTCGTAACGTTCTCAACCGACAAATGAGTCACTTTTTCATTCGTCGACAAATCTACCCACACACACTTAAACGAAGACGTAGTGCTGTGATATCCATCGTAGCCGCTGCGAGTTCTCTGAATCAACTATCGACCACTTTGCTCGCGTTTCGTCTCCTTTGCATTGCGCCATACCTCCCACGAACAGTTGTTTCAAATTTTCCGCATCTTGTTTTCTTTTTCTAGAGACTAGGTATTGTCTAGAAATATGACTGGAAACATCTCGAAGCTTCAGAACATTCTTTTACAAAACGTTAACGTATTCCGGACATTATGAGGCAAATACGACTCACAATAAATTGTCTCTTGTTTTTTTTTCTTTGTTTTTCGTTGACCTCAAAACGACACTGTCAACCACGCCTGCACTCGTATCGACGTATCGCTGCCGCTTTGGCGACCCTGATCAGCTGAGCGAGTGCAGTGAACGTCAGCAATCTTCTATTATTCCTGTTCCCTTAGTTTTCTCTTATATTAAAAGTAGAGCCAGTTGTTTCTAATAAGTATTGGCTACAGTCGGCATTTCCATTTCACTTTACAACGAGTTTAGTTGACTATTTAATATCGCGACATCAATAGGAAAATTAGTAGGAAATCGATTCAAGATAAGCAACTGCTCGACATTCCGTCATTATTCTATTTTTATTACCGTTCCAAATTTTTTTCATAGGGAGGAGAGCGGTTTCACTTCTGCCAAGTGATCTCCTTAATTGATATTAGCAATGTTAATAATATATCTTAAGGTACACATCAAGTAATCATCAACTTTGTTGCTGTTGTTACTTATTGATTTTAGTTGTTTCGTAGTGTTGCTTGTTCTTTTCATGTTTAATCGATATCTTATGTTTCTTTTCTACTTCGTGTATTGATTTTCGATGTTAAGATATGGCACTTACCTGTTCTGATATTCCGAAATTCTTATGCGCTGTACTTCTTCCGGTAAGTGATTTTTATACAAAATTAAGAATTTCTTCATTAATTTAGAATTTTATACTACCATCCCATATCTAAAAGTAGGTATTTGGACAATATTTAAACTGCTGCTAGTGCATTTGGACAATATTTAAACAGCTGCTGGTGTGTGATGGTACGGTAGTGCTCGTTGACATAGAGTCCGGAAATTTGGCTCATTCAGCAGCTTCTACATTGTGTGTTGTCGAACGATGACTGTCTCTTTTTATAACGCGTCACTACTATCTAAAAATTCACAACGTTCATTCGGAAGTTTCTGGTTCCTTACCAATTGTGATACGGTTCATAAGAACCTCAAACAAATGCCATGAAATATATGTGCTTCGCCAGCTGGTACGGTCCTGCCCAGGCCAACCATGGTTCGAATCCCTCTGAACTCGGCAGTTTAGTACTAAGGTTATCTGAGAAACGCTCCTTCGGATCCAAAAGATCGCTGATTACTTGTGTTAAAGACCAGGCTACGCTCTGGCAGAGCTAACACATGATTTTGGAAAGAATCAACTCGAGTAGTATTCAGCAACATTCCTAAACGAGACGAAATCATCGAACAGAGGCTTAACCCACGGAAAAATCTGTGCGCTCTCATAGTTGGCAGACATAGGCCAGTAAATTGAATGAAAGAAGTCCTGTTATCTCCACAAGACATAAAATCAGATCATATGAATGATAAATAAACATGAAGCAAATGAAGGAGTAAAAATCTGCGAGAATTTCGGATAAAAATAGGGTACTATTGTCTAGGAGTCAATGTTCGAAAGCATCATGTCCCACCCAACAGGTAATCCAGCTATGATTAAGTGTCTTTTCTGTGTGTTTATGCTATAAATACACCGTGAGTTCATAGCATTGCAAATACCCAGGCTGAAAACACTCACATTTTAATCCAGAAGCCTAGTTGAGGGTAAACCAATGCCTTAAATTCTTACGATCCTCTCAAAAGCCTAATCGTAAGGTGACCAATCTCCGTTCGATCCGTGAAGGACAGCAATTGGTTGTGGCCATGACCTGGAAGCGTCGTAGCACAGGCTTATAGAGACTCTAGGAGAGAAAACCTCCCAGATTAGCGACATACTAGTTCACTGGAGAGCGTATTGAGATTCTCACGGTAGTTTATGAGGATGAGTCATCCCAGTGCTTACAGAGGTAAATATTTTTTTGTGAAGCGCTAAATGTGACGAAAAGGTTTGCTCAAATATTTTTCTGTTCCGCATCAGAAGGAAAACTGATGGTCTTCTCAAACGTCTCGCGTCAGCTTATTGTTGCTCACCAGTGTTTTCACTCCGACTCCACTCCTCCATATCGACTTTCGTAATTGTGAGAGACCACCAGTAACATAATTATCTTGCATGACACAATAGTTAATTACGACCTATCTAACGAATGAATACGAGCAAAAGGTTAAGACGGACGTGGGAGGCAAAACTACTGGAATTTTGAGGAATTGTTCCATAGAAAAAGGATAGGGAAAATGTGGCATCCCCGTCTTTGTATCGAGTCGGATCATCATCACTAGAGCATCTCTCGAATGAGGAATACTCAACTGGCGACACTGTTTTATACAGGATGCTGGTTGTTGACAATAGTGATTGTCCGGTGATAACAATTTGTTTTACCTAGACAATCCGTCCTGTGGAACTTGGCACTATTATCAGCTGTTCCATGCACCTCTCTTCTAACAAAGTAGAATAATAACGAAAACAATGAATAGTGGTCTCGCTTACTACGGCGTACACCACGTCAGAAGTCAGAAGACGTTGAAAATTTTTGTCTTTGAAAGTTTTTTTAAACATATCTTAGGTTTGAATGCATGTAAGCTTTGAGCTAATGTAGCTTGTGCTTTAGATGTATTACGCTTTAGAAGACGGTAAAACCATTATTACTACATTAATGTCGGTTTTATTTTAGCCGAAAATTTAAACCTAGTTTGTTTTTCTTTGATACAGATTGATGGTCAGTGAAGACGAAACTTAGCTTCCACACAAGGGAAACGTACAGCGACATTCCTTTTATGATAAAAGTCGGATTGCTTAACAATGAACGATTATAGTGCACTTCGTTCTCTATTTACGCGGCAGAGACAAATGTTGAATTTCTGTGGAAATTGCACATTAATCAAATAGAAGAGACGATTTCTCTATAGCAACAGACGCTCGATGTTGGCCCATTCAGGAAAGGAGGAAAAACATTAGACAAAAGTGCTTAATATCTGAACGGCAGCACACATTTGTATGAGAGCTGTTAGTGGTGGTTGCGTACCCACAGTATAACACACCTAGGTATGGAAAATCTGTTAAGAATGGACTTAGAGAGACTGTGAAGAAACATTTATATGGACTTTACACATTGTGCTGATTCCAGCGCTTCTTGCTTTCGATTTATTTCCTAGTGCATATCATCGACGAAAGTTCTCGGTTATTCGTATAGGCTTTTAAGATTCGCTTTTAAGATTCTGCTTCTTGAAGACTTTTAACCTTTTTTACGAATGTCGTTCAGTTGTTGTCCAGGCGATTTTACCTGGAAGCATTGGAAAGCAAGCCAGAGAAGTTTTATACAAATCTTCAGTCCTAAAAGTATGGAAACCATGGTTGGCCTTGGCAAGGTCGAACTGGTGCCTTGTGTGTGTTCAACGGCATCCCTACCACTATGGAACCCGCCTTTAGGTTAACAAATTTCAAATCGACATTTGTATAGACTATGGAAAATCAGGAAAGGATTAGCAAACTATTTTCTACAAAGGATAAGAAGCCAAGCGTCCGCCGTCGATCAATTTCTAAACGATGCGGCATCCATTCGGTTATATACACTATCAACAAGTTTTTTGCCCAGCCTTTCTAACACTGTCTTTACGGCTATCGCTCCTTCGACTTTGCGAGTTTTCGCTAGCACTCTTTAATGCATAACATATCGCAAATTTTGCAAATATGGTAATATATGTGGAAAATCGGTTTCATGAATATTGGGTAATATGGTTTCGTTCAGTTTGAGTCTCAAACAAGTACAGTGTTGATATGTATTTTTTCATAGATAAGCTAACAGAAGATTGATAAATAACTTTATCCGGCTAATGTTTCCACGTTTTCGTCTTCCTTAGAGTTTCATCGGCTGATGAATTGGGACGATGGTCCACAGTCCTTCGTAATCTCGATGTGGTGTGTTCGCTGTCCTGCTAAGTTTGTCCTTCTTTAGTGGAGCACCGGTTAAGCGAGGTAACTTCACATAGCGATACTCTTTTATGCAGGACGGTTGTCAAGGATAGCGATTGTCCGTTGGCAACAATGAGCCTCATATTAGCATTCCAATGAAAGAATGCATATTGTTTGGTTATGCCGAGGTTAAAGGAAGGTCGGTTTTCGAAATAATGTTGCAATTCCCATCAGTAGCTTTACATTAGTTCTCATGTTCAACATATGAAGATGCAATTCCTGCAATTTTACGATGTTTCATACCTAAACATCAAAATCGACGAAGTCAGTAGCAATGAGAATTCGAGTGAGAAAGACGGCAACAAAAATATTCTAGACAGAGAGATTATTTTGTCGCAGGTAATTTGCCAACTTTTCAAATCTACTTAACTGATGAGCACGTGTAATGGATTAGTTAGAGACAACCTGCGGTAGACATGTGGTCCGTCTTTGGTTCAATCCCGGACCACAGCCTTACCAAGCTTGTCATTTCTGCGGCATTGAAAATGGAATGAGACATGTCTGAGAGGATAAAAACACTGATTTGATACCTCGTTAGGTCACCGTATGCCACTGTATTGGGCAAATATGCATTCAATTAATGGAGTCGAATGCATGGAGCATATGTAAAGGGTTTATCAACGTTAAAAGCTTGATAATTATTTATCTTTCGAACAAAACTGATACCTACACTGCCATGTATCGCACTATATAGAAATGTGCTTTTCTTTAATGGAATTTTGAATTCAGTTTGAGTTTAACTCAGTTTTTGGTAAGGCTCAGTTTGATGGCAAACGTTTCCAGCCACTCGGTGTATTCTTCGAGAAGGGTTGTACGTATCATTTGGCGATTTGCATCCTACTCACGATACTCGGCTATATTCCTGGAATCATATATGCATGTTATGTTATTCTCGCTTACTGAACAAAACTGCCTACGACGAACGCTTCAGTGTACTTCCGAGCTAAATCGAAGCCTGTAACATTCCGTATCTGTGGATGATGTCATCGAACACTTCAGTACTAGTGTTCGGCTTCGACTTCGCATCATAATCACTCTCTATGTTTTGTTTCTCTTCGTCTAAAATGTGCATCACATGTTGAGCGGATCTGGATAATGTTTTTGTTCTTGTTCTTTTTTTTTGACGGGAATAGAAAACCTTCAATAAAAATGCAACATTTCTGTTATACTGTGTCATCTTGCCATGTATTGTCAATGCATGCCATACCCTTCGAATGTATTTTCAACAATATATCAAAGGAAGAAGGTGAAGCGTTTTCATTGCTGAACAACTGGTGTGCTGAAAAAGAAACAGTCGAAGGTCATAGGTCCATTGACGGAGCACTTATGTATGCACTACGTAAGAATGCCGCATCTGCTTAGCTCACATTAAAAACTTCTGACTTTATGCCCAATCCCGCTTGCCAAGTATTCGTGAGAAAGGTCTTGAAGTTTACGGAATCTGCAAGTCATTTGATTAGTATGTACTGCAGAATATTCGCGAATGAATACAATCAACGGTGTGAACTCAGTAAGGAGTTGGAAGACCATCAAAAAAGATCGTGTACGAAGAACTGCCGTTCAAAATCTTCGTACTGTATGTATTACCAAAGCATGGGTAGCGCAATCTTAGGGATGCCGCCCGATATAAGCGAAACTCTAGCTCGGTCGAGCCCAGGGCAAGCCGGGCAGTATTCCTCTGGTGTCCGGAAATTCGCACCAGGTGTGCCTGGAATCGGCTCACTCACTGTGATTTGAAAAGCTGATTGCACCTCTGATGAATATGAAAACCATAGTTTTTCCGAGATTTCAACAGAAATCAAATCGACCATTATTGAAAGACACATGGAGAATGAAGAAAGTCCTCGATTAAGAGCCGGATCGACACCGAAATCTGATGACGATCGTGGATAATGGGTATGAGGAACGAATCGGGTGCAAGTGGTGAGCGCGCCATCCATCAAATGCAACTTTTTCACCGAGAGATGAGCATTAAGTTGGCGCTTAGAGTAAGTAGCTCTTCGTCTGAATATGGGGCATAACGGATTAAACGGAGGACCAAAATCGAATCCTTTAGTTGATGTTATTAAGATGGAAGGCTGTATTCAGTGAACGGATACGTGTCTGTGGTTTAGGAATGAAGTCGTTACTGTATTTCTCCGTTTACCAAAAACGCTGACGTTTCGGAGGATTTCGCGTTCTTCAGAGGCTAGAAAAGTTAAGTTGACTGCAATCTACTGAGCCAAACACCTCCATTACCCAAATAAAAAAAGTGAAATTATGACTTCAATCCCATTGGAAACAAGGTAAACATTTGCAAGACCTCTACTCAATCAACTTAGCTAACCAAAATTTTCTAAGATCAGGGTATTTTGGAAACATATTCTTATTTAAACACTGGGCCGAAAACTCATCGTTTTATCATAGAAGCAGTCCTACAGATTTCAATAGTACCACAAGTACGTTATTCATGCGCCCCAATTTAGTGATTTGACTTTTTAACCCATATTCTTTGGAAGATTATCAGCAGAGCTCACAGCACGACAAGAAACACAAACCAAATCTGGTTTGGAAAAGCTTAACACTATAAAAAACTCTGCTCATGAGAAATTATCGTGAACCAAGAACTGTCCTTCGATTAATGTTTCTATCAGATCACGCCAAATATTCACCTCTAGTTGCTCTGCTAATCCTAGGAAAGGTCAACAAGTGGAATAGCAACGCTAGGAATGCTAAATGTGTCCACACCTACACATATGAAAGAGATCATCAAAGTAGTTGTAAATCACTCCTCAAATCACTAGTCGCCATCCTCAGTCACTCTGATAAAACCTATAACATAGAAAGTACCTAACGAAAATTCACGCACAAACCAGCGATAAAGAATAGATTATATCCTGATGTATTGATAGAAGAACGAATTATCTCCGTTTCTTTTCGATCTGTCGAAAAAGTCCTGGATAAATCGTGCAATTATCTAACGATCTCTAGTATGTTAGAAAAACAACTGAAAGATTATCAGATCAGTGTTGGTTAAGGAGAACCAGAAGGATACCCCCATTCCAAAATTAAAACAATCTAGACTTTTGCTACGGCCAATGTGTTGGCGGATTGAAGGCAGGCTCCCTGTAGAGCATGTTACTAACATACGTCGTGTAACATTCTGAGCAGAGGCGGATAGCACCGTGATAGTGATGTCCGTCATCACGAGCATGGTGCTAGTTGGATTCCGCTCCGCGCCAACCAAACTCCTCATCCCTCCGCGGTCAGGAAATTGGTACTGGACTTGTCTGGGAGGAAAACACTCTGCAATCCAATTGGGAACGCTCCTGCCCGGTTGCTCGACCAGCATTATACGATATTCAAGATGAAATGAAAATCCTCAAGCAGCAACCGAAGCCACACCTAAAGTGGAAGATCTTCCTGGATAATGGATGCCACGAAAGGTGTCGAATGTGAGAGGTGCTGGGATTCGCAGAGTAGACGTGAAAAGAGGTCATAATAGTAAAAAGAAATTTTTCTGAGCATTATCAATTGACATATTCACCATATCCACAACAAACAGTGTTGTACACGACAATAGGTCGTCATCTCTATCAGTGATATCAGATCTAGAAAGAAGTACTAGTCAGAATTCGTTTTCTTGCATAATGCTATATATAACGTCTTTGCCCCAGACATTGGAGTCTTGAACATCCCTCGCATGCTCATCTTGTTCGCCCAGCTCTGATTCACTGCTTTCAACTCTTTTATCAATCGAACTATCGTCACGTATAGAAGAGGTTGATATCTGTAACAACGGCCAGAGATGATAAAGATTAATTTTTGAAAGCTACAAGAAATAGTAAGCTGCCCATTAAGAAGACCAACTTATGAAAAGACTACAAAGAGACACACAAATAATAAGCTAAAAGGTTCTTTCTGTTTGGGAGAAAAGAATAAAATATTCCAAAACACAGTGTAGCCGTTTTTTTATTTACTGCTTATTCTTTTTTTTAATGGCAAGGTATTATGTGAATTTGTAAATATCTCAGCGCCATTATGGTTATACTCCAAAACAATTAAGTCCCTGAATAAGTATAACAAAATAGAAGGAAATAACCTTTGAAAAGCGGTTTAGATACAATACTGTAACAATATGAAACCGTTTTCAACATCAAAGCTTGGGAAATAATCGAGATTCGCAGCCTTGAACACTAAATTGAGAAAGCAGCCTTAGAGCAGAGTTGTATCCCACAAGTTGAATAGTCTGTGTTCACGAATAGTTGTGAAACCTAATGTACCGCTTTCAGCTGACTTGTACGTTGCTGACATTCAGAGAAATTCCATGGATTGTTTGATAGGTCATCATCAACTGATCTCTTTCCCATGGACCGTTTATCGTCTGTGCTACTGCCTGACCAGCGATTTCTGTTAAGGGAAGGATTTCGTCAGCAGTTCCAAAATCATGCAGGGCTTCCCATCTAATTATTTTTTGCTCCATCTACCGAATTGTGCTGGCTGTGAGGTGATGGCCAGTGTCTACGATTCTCAGAAGTCAACCTGACCCATGCTTCGCATTGGAGCGTTGTGTGTGGGAAGAGGTGAATTTCCTTCGAGGTTTTTAACAAAGGTTAAATCACACGCATTGCATTTCAAGTCTCACTGAGCTCTTTTGTTTAGTTTTCTATTATATTCGCTAGACATATTCGATAGGCCTATAACGTCGTCGAAATTGAAGGAGTGTATATCTAATTCATTATTTATTGTGGCTAGGATTTTCTCCTCAAGAACATGGTCCGAACCCGGAGTGAATTGAATTTTAAGAATTCCCACTTTGCTTAGAAATGGAGGAGCAGCATTGCTTTGATGTAATTTTTATCCCAATTAGTCTGCGACATTGGATCGAATCATAATAAAAAATGCCACTAAAATAGAATTCATTCGTAAATTCTTACTCTGTTTAAATTAACGTAAACAAAGCGCGTTGGCACAGAAAAGATAGACATCTGGGATATCGACAACAGTAGTCTAATTTGACTTTTGTTTGTTATCTATAAGCACTTCACTCGAGCCAACATCAACAGGATTGAGGAGACACTAGATGAAGGACTTAAGTGTTTGTGTAAGAAAAAACGTTTTTACTTCCCCATAGCCTCACGCTCATCGACATGGGGAAGGCTCTAAACTCACTTAAGATCGAAGCGCTGATAGATGTGGACAGCGAGTGCTATGGCACTTGTTGTGTAAGCAGAATCACTCCACGTTATCGAACGCTCAATCGACTGATAGAAACTTGGATAGCACAATTGAGATGAGAAAATTCATCCCACCTTCGTCAACGATTAAAAATCAAGGATGCCGTTCTGTACGCCAAACAGTGGAGGACACGTAATGCGTATGAATGACAACCGATAGACGAGAACCGTTGACGGCTGGGTTACTTAGGATGTCAAACGCACAGGATTAGCTCTAATACGGTGGTCAGAGTTGATCACGAAAACCCTAGAAGAAAGATGTGATGCCAACGAGTCTTTAGAGTGCACAGAACTCGTTGGGATACTGTTTGCCGAGATAAGGAAAAATGGAAACGCTACTGGGGATCGCTCGAGTCACTCGACCATCTATAGATTGGAGCAGTTACATAGTGTGTGATCTATTTGGAATTCCGGGAAGTCCTAATATATCTGCAACATGACTGACATCACCCTATCGTTTTTTTAGA
The DNA here is from genome assembly GCA_900624975.1 of Angiostrongylus costaricensis. Taxonomy (NCBI): domain Eukaryota; kingdom Metazoa; phylum Nematoda; class Chromadorea; order Rhabditida; family Metastrongylidae; genus Angiostrongylus; species Angiostrongylus costaricensis. Next base: position 23,913 of record UYYA01004526.1, on the reverse strand, counting down.
TATTAATTCATAATGAACAGGTTCCAAATGTACGCAACCGTTCCTTCACTTGATAAAATTTTCTTCGTTGATAAGTGCTTCGCTTGGCTTTCTATGTGCACTGATATAAATAGTGGACTAGAAAACAGATTCCTAGATTAGACGACTGCATAAGGGATACAATGGAAAAGAAACAATAGTGACTGTAGACCCCACGACCGACTTTTTGTTAAACTCGGCATTGATCAAGTAATTCTTCGTAATCTTGTTGAGCAAACGCGAGGAGTTATTTTATTCTTTTTCACGAACAAGCTGACGTTTCGACGGATTTCGTCTTCCTCAGAGCCTGGAAAGAGCCCAATATCACGCGTGATAATGAGGCAATCTTCCTTGCAGTTCATTTTTGGACGTTAAATAACTTCTTCAGAAGGGCGGGTCTAGTGAATTCGGTAAACGTAGTTGAAATGCCATCGAGAAATCTTAGGCTCCAGCCAGCTCGCAACCGCCTATATGACCGTCTATGTGCAACGCAAAATTGTATAATTTGAGCTAATGGTAGAGACGGTGACTGCATGAGTTCGGGTACAGTCTGATCTCCTGTAAGACGTGCGGAGACAAATACGTTGGTGAAATGTGTAGACCACTCTGTGTCAGCATAAAAGAACACCTCGTAAACCAAATACCCCACTAGGCACGCATAGGACCCAGAGACATAATGGGAGGACTTTGAAGTACGTGTCACGATCCTCGTATAGGAATCGAGAATATAAGCGCGCAAAACTCTCGAGGCGTTCTGGATTAATTCCAGACATCCGAAAATGAACCGCAGGAAGGACATAAGCCTGTTATTCTGATGGGAGGGGCACATTATGCTTCCATGTGAATTCTTTATGGCTGATTTCCACGTGACATACTCAGTGGAAGATTCATAGAAAGCGGTGAGTGTGCAAAGACTCTGTGTTCAATGTGATTGAAATCTTGGTTTACCGCTTTATCTGTTTGGTTATGGTGTTTGGCCGAATAGATTGCTGTCAACTTGACTTTTCCAGACTGAGGAAGGCGAAATTCGCCGAAACGTCAGCTTGTTCGTGAATAAAGAATAAAATAACACCTCACATTTGCTCAACAAGAATACGAAATGACTGTAGAATTTGTGGTCTATGTATAATACCCAAGAGTATGCCAGTCTATCAGTCAGTGTTTTTATTCTCCGAAATAGGTCTGGTACTAATCTCTCGACTGTGGAGGAATTGAATACTTGGTTTGGGCATGGGGTTTGCCTGAACCGCTAGTACAAAACAAAAAAGAACATCTAGATGGGAAAGCTAAAATCCGTTTAAACACCCCTCTAGGTACGCATAGGGCACAAAAGCACAACGGCGATGATTTTGAAGTGAATGTGCGGATCCTAGCGCAGGAATCAAAAACATCAACGCGCAAAACTCTTGAGGCGTTTTGGATAAATTTAAAAAATCCAAAGATGAACCGGAAGGACGAATGCTTCACTATCACGCGTGACCTGGCGCCCTATTTCAAAATGATATTTTGACCCCGGGGCGAGTCTTGCTCGCGTAAACTACGTGTCGGCCAGTCCCGCACATAGCATCACGGTGAGTGACCGTTCTGCTCAATATGGCGTCTATTTGAAAGTTTGATCTTCATTAATACTTTAACCTTCTTTTCCACCGAATAATAAAAAGTATTCTAACATAAAGTACGTCCAGACTCTGAGGAAGGCGAAGTCGCCGAAACGTCAGCCATCGTTCAATGACATCAAAAACAACGACAACGACAACGACAACGAAGATCTGTACCAACCTCGCGTCACCTCGTCATCGATCAGTTTATAAGATCACATAAATAAATATATCAACTATTTATGCCGAGGTTCATAGAAAGTCGGTCTTTCGAGTTAGTACAAAACACTTTTAAGGAACCATATAAATGCCTCCTTTATTAGACATCTTGAGAATTATCTACAAAGACTAAGTCGTATTAATGTAATAACTTCACCACATCTCGATTAAAGGTATTGAAGTACATCAACATTAAAGACAACAGAAAATGGAAAGTACAAACATTAACATTTTTCACCAATATACCTCTGTATCTAATTTTGAAGGGAACATTATGACACACGATAGGTAAAAATAAAGCATGGTCCGCGAACGGTCCTATAGATCAAACCTTAAAGCCATAACTAATGTCAAAAATGTCACTACTAGACTAGAACTACATGAATAGAAGCCAACTACAGTCATCTCAAGGCATTAAGTGGAATTCACATTATCCCACCAATCGAGGATATCAACCAGAGATCTTATACTTTTCCGTACAGTACGTTGCAGCCGAACAGCATCCACACTTTCTTCACCCTCTTTTTCAGCCGTCTCCTTTTTAATGATTTCCTCCACTATAAAAGGTAACCGTAGTCAGCAGCACTGGATTATAAACTAGTATCATCAGAGCTTATGTTTATCCTTTCTAATAAACGATAAATGCCAATAACTTCAACGAATTAGTCCAACTTAAACGCGCCATATTTAGAGACGGACTTAAGCAATGGCGAAAGAAATTTCTGAAATTTTGTACCAGTGCTTTCCAACCAACCTATGTTGTTATGACACTTTAACAGATAAGAGAACGAACCCGTAGAAACGTGTAGAATATAGATTATAACAAAAATAAACGAATATAAAGGAGAAAAATAGGAAAAACTAACAAGAGAAAGAAACTCACTGATCAAAACATGAAAGACATAAATTATAAATTTAGAATCTAGTATAAAATAAGCCAGATGACTGTCTGAACTATATGAACAGATTATTATAAACGGGTAGTCATTATGAAACAACAGCCTTATATAGAAGAGAGCTGCGGATAAGGTTGACTCATTCGAGCGGTGCTCCACTGGAGAAGATCGGACTCGATACGACAACGAAGACACCACATCGAGAAGGCAAACGACTGCGGACCATCGACCAGAATTATCGGCTCCCATGGAGACGAAGATGAAGAAACATTAGTCGAATAGATGATTTATAATAACCACGTATTAGCTTATTAATGAAATACGGCACATTAAAGCAGATGAATATATAGATGGACATACAACGATCAGAAACTTGATAAATGTCATTACTCAAATTGTTTTATTCTTCAATATGGAAAAATAAAGCGGAAAATGAAACACTTAAGAATAAGTTCTCTACGGGATGTAGTAAAAAAAATAACTCGCCAACTTTAAAACGCCGCTTCATCTCGATTACTAGTGCACGATTAGCCTGAGTTACCGTGGGTTCATCCACCTTGTTCTCGATTTCCATGTTGTTTCCTGAATCCATCGTTGACTCTAGCTGACTATGGCCATCAGGATTCATTGTAGTCCCATCCATTTGCACCTCCTCTAACAAATAATGAAATCATTAACATTTGTATCAGAGAAGACGATGCCAACAAAAACTTCTACCATCCATAGTAGAATGTTGTTCATTGATAGAGGTGAAATCCATAGCACTATTAACATTGCCGGGGACATCCGTTTCAACTACACCCAGGGTTATCAACAGTGCTTCTTTTTCATCAGCCACTGATGCCTAAAACCAGAAAAATCTAGCATAATCCATTAAGGTGTTCCAACTTTTATGTGTGGCTTCGGCTACTGCTTGAGGATATACATTTCATCTTAAATGTCGTAGAATGCCGGTTGAGTCGATCCTTTCTGGAGTCCTGAGATAGCCCTGTTGGAGTGTTCCCAACGGAACTGCAAGGAGACATTTTTCCCCGGTCAAGTCCGGTACGAACTTCCTGACCCCGGACGGATGAGAGGTTTAGTGAGCCTGGGCGAGATCGAACTATCATCGTTCTCGTGATAATATTATTACTTTTATTACTCCTGTTATTACTACAATTACAATTTTTGCTATTATGTCTCACAGATTTGAAACAGAAAAGTGAAACCGCTTCCAATCATGCTCGGTTAACATCTTCACTACAAAATAACTTCGCACATTTAAAAAATTCTGCAAACAAAATTGGGATATTTCCTTCGTACGAGAAGCAAAAGTACCTTTTCAATAACCGGCAGCAAGTGAGAAAATGGCTTTCTCGGTGAGGGCTGTTTTGACATTGTTTTAAGCGACACAGGAAACTCGTCCTCAAAATGGACTCTTCGAAGCTAGAAAGAAACAAATTAACTTCATCACCACATTCACAACAACGCAGATTTTTCGACGATTGCCGATAATTTCTAGACTGCTTGAAGATGTAAAGCTAGTTGGATTTTGAAGAAGATTCCTTAACTTACACCTCCAAGTATGAATATAGCCCTTCTACAACGTTGTTTCAATTTCAAATTAGTTTGAAATTCAAATGTGTAAAATAAAATTGAGAACAAAACTTTAATTTCTGGATTTCTTAACGCAAGTCTATCCTTAAATAACAACGACGCATCCCAAGATAACGGGTTCAGCTGGACGGAATCCAATTTGTTTAATGGTTTCGCTGTTCGATATGTGAGCGATGACAAAAAATAAAAAGAATGATTACGTTTTCTAGGCTCCGAATGATCAAAACTGCATCGTGATAGATTACAACAACTTGCTAATCTGTTGCCAATGATTAAAAAAATGTAGTCATTTTTATTTCAATTAGTGAAGTAAAATTCAATATAGGCTGAGATTGCCTAAAGTCGAAAGTCAAATTACTTTCCAACATAGTCGCCAACGTGTTAATCGCTAAGAAGCGCATAAAACAATACGAAGATAATTTTTAAAAAAAGAGTATGAGAGGATACAGCCCTACAAACTCTTTGTCATAGCCGAAAAATGGTTGAATTTGTTGAGATAACAGTAGAATGCCTGCAGTACTAACAGTTGCTGAAAACAAGCACGATTACGTTTTGAATAACTACACTGATTTCATTTACAGAACACCTGCATAGAAGTCATTACCTTTTTCTCCGAAGTAGATGGGCTTTTAGCTTTTTTCAATATACCAGGAGTACCGATGACTCTCTTAACAGTCGTAGGTGTCAGCATTTTCCCCACTTTCCTAAAATCAAACGTTTCGGCTGATACACAACGAAGGAAAGCTTGGAAAAATTGTATTCACTCTGCAGTACTGCGCTCCTTCACTATCCTTTGCTGAATACCCAGGTCTACATCACTAGTATCAACCGTGTCCATACTTGTGTTCAAGGAATCGCTACTATTCAGAACGTCTTCTATTTCGTGTAAAACCAGTACATCATCGCAACTGACTGCAAAACTATCTCCAATGAATAGTTTTGACTTCTCCAACTCCTAAAAGTTTTCTCCTTCATCCAAATGATCACTTGGCACGAAACGGATATGAGGTGCACAACGCTCATTTGAGATCAATTAATTAATGCCATGACAAGGAATTGGTATTTCAATGAAGTTAGAAGCTACGTTAGATTAAATGACCTCGCTAGCCCGAACAGAAGTGGATGGCCTTAATTCTGATTGAACTTCTAGAGTTGTTTCCAGCATAATATTCTCAATACTCTTACTTGCAATTCTCCGTCCCGCATATTTTGATGGCACTTCCTGAAATCCAAGGATGTTTCAATAGTGTATTTTTATTTTTAAAAACACCAAAGTGAGATCCACCAAAGTCCTACCTTACGATGTGACCAAGCTGAATTTTCCTCTTCTACACTCTGATTGTCAGTGCCAAGAAACAAGTGCTGATTAGATTCTTTATCACATACTTCCGCCACAACCATAGCTCTAGTTCTGTCAACCTAGAGATCGATACTATCAAAAGAAAAAGCGACACAAGACGGAACCCTCAATCCACTGGTTACATAAAACGAAGGTTATACCTTTCTAAAACAAATCTAGTTACAGAAAACTTTTATCCTTGAAGCAATCCGTTTGATCCCTTATAAGGTATCGTCATTTCATATCCATACATAGATATGTATATGCACACGTATATATATGTATATATATAAATATATACACATACGTACATACATATATACATACGTGTATGTATATATATATATAAGTATAGAGAGAGAGAAAGAGAGAGAGGGAGGGAGGAAAATCAATCGAATGTAAGGAGTCCTGGGACCCGTCACAGTAAGTGTACTGACGGGTATTCTAACATAAATAAAAAAAATTATATATGTACCAGTTATTCAACCGAAGACCACGCTTTGCACGCACTTTTTAACTACAAAGACATTGTGCGGCCGATTACCTGATCAAAGTTGAGTTTTACTTTTGGTAGTTTTCTGAGACTTTTAGAATCGGTTGCATCTTTCGCAAATCCCTCTTTAATCCGTACTGCATTACACGAAAGGGATCCAGTGACTTCATTTCCGACTACGACACAATTGTCATTTGTCTTATTTTCAGCAGTTTTAGTTCTGGGCGATTCCGCCGTGTTAGTGGAGCTAAAATTCACATGTAAGTCACTAGAAATAACTCCAAATATCAGGGCACAATCCACTAAATGAAGAACAGAGATAAGTTCCCTTCATTCGAAAGAGAGAGAGAGAGAGAGAGAACTTACGCCGCTTGCGATGACATCGCGTCGAATCCCTCCGTTAAATGAGCAACAACGGCTGATTGGTGTGAACTTTCGACAAGAAACGGCATTCGTTCTCTGAAAGGGTTGCAGTGAAACCATAGTCTAAAATATTTTGTGTGATTTTTACAAATCAACAGCTCTCTTATCACAAAATTAAATACATGTATTCCTTGTTCAATGACAGCGCCGCAAGAATTTGGGTAAAATGCAACTCATACCAAGTCTTTTGCGTATATATTAAAATTAATGCGCAGAATAGCAATATTTTGATGTTCCACATATTCGGTTATACTGATGCTTTACTTCATCGTTGCTCTAAGGACAGGAAAGTAGATCGTTGAGTGTCGAGCTACGACAAAGAACATATGGTTCACAGTAGTAGAGGGGAAGAACCCACAAGAGTTCGACATTTAACTTTGAAAGGTTTGACATTGATAAGTAAACCAAAGACGTGAATCGCCTTCGCACTAGAATTAACATAATCACAAGGTGGAAAAGTTCCCTACAATTCATGAAAGCGGAAAGCCCGTGGTTACCACTTGGTGAATGCATAGCAAAGAAGTCGAGGAAAAAAATCGTTCAGCCGTCAATACTTCAATCACATTACAAAGCACGCAAGAAACTTCCGTCCGTGACGTGGACTAGTGATACAATCTTAAGAGGCAGTCAAATCGAGTTGCATCATGGAACAAGGATAGGAACAGCACGACGACCATATTCCATGAAGACTTCTATTCGACGGCTACAATACAAGAAATTCCCACATGTTCGCCCTGCTGCCCAATAATATACTGTAGGCAACACTAAGTTCCAGGAGAAAAGTAAGAAGACCGATATACGATAATTAAACACAAAGCCTATATTAGCTACGGAACAGAAAACTGGTGACCAGGTTTTGTGCCTAGTATGAAGTCCAGGATCTCGTCATTCCATCTTCTTGCTTAGAGAACTTCCTCTACTCACTGTTTCAAAAGATACTTATACTCGAGCTACACACAACTAATTGTGCTGGTGAGGAAAGCGAACTAGACAATTTTGAACTCAAAGTCTGAGACCTAATGTCTATAAAAGAAAGTAAGAGTGAATGTCAAAACATAGTTGAGAAGAGTGGATTCGGATACCGTAATCAAGATGGGAATCTTTTTCTGCGGTTTCCCATACGCACCATGTTTCTTCTATGGAAATTAATAATTCAAGATAGAAAGAAAAACCTCTGTTGTGTATAGTAATCATCTAATGTCATCACTCAAGCGCAACGGTTAACTGCAATGGGTTATGTGTGGCCCAATGTTTGCGGTTCTACATTTTTAACTGCTTTAAATATTACAAATGATAGAGATAAGATATCTGAAAATGCAATGTCTTCAGTTATGTGCACGTATAGCTGTTAAACATCGAAGGATTTCCGAATTTTCAGAAACTATTGAAAGCTTCCCGCACCTCATCCTCAATGTAAATGAACAACTTCATTGTGAAAGTGCAAATTGTAGTGAAAACATTGAACATTTTGCTCCAGATGACATAAGAGAGAAGTGTAACAATTCAAAATACACTTTCTGCATGAAATGCAAAAAGTGCACCTATAGAAGCAACGCGGAGCAATTAACTTACCAGGTTAATAAAATATGAATAACGAATATGAAATCCAAAAAACCTCTTCTCGCTGGACATTTCATGTTGTCTTTTGGTTTGCTTCATCTTTTTCGCAGACTCCATTGAATTGATGAGAATGTATTCTACCGAATCGTTGTTGAGTAAACCCATGTTTATTCGCTTTCTAACTCGCTCTGATCTGCGACGAGGCATCATCTCACGCTCTCTTTCGCCCTGCAAGTCATGAAGGCATTGTATTTGAAAAGATCTAAATTTCTATTGATATTAACCTTAACAAAAGTCGACTCAGCCAATACCACTGAGCTTTCTACCATTCCAGTTGCTTCAATTTCGGTGGAAACCAGACTTTTGTTGCATTGAGTGTCAGACCGATTCCTAATGAAGTACGCATGTACTCAAATTTCCATCCATATACTAGGCAAATACACCTAGAAATCCAATAAAAAGGAAACTTCGCAAAAAATTTGGTTGAATCACCGGTTGTTCCCAATTTGCGACGGGGATAACGTGTTGTCCTCAAAAGATCCACATATTTTGTTCGTTGGATTACCTTCTTCATTGGTTATACTGAACGAATTTGCAACGTAAAAGTTGGGTACTGCAGAATCGGAATATGACTGCAAATAAAAGTAGTCTAGGTCACTGAAAATTCTTAACTTCTCCATGAAGTGAATGAGTGCTTGTTATACTGAAATAAATATTTAGCAATTAGGATTCGAACAATACCCGTCCTCTAATGAACTCAAATGCTTTTTTACCCAATGGCACCTCACCTAACTCTACTGCTGTTAAAAAACTACCAATGTATAGTCTTTGCGATATGCAGTTGTGAATATCGTCTACTTATTTAAAAGTACGTGAAAGAACCCTTGTCATTCTTTTCTTTTCGTAATTTTTTCTCGAAATCATGAAGAAATAAAACGTTAAATATCGAAACTTGACAGGACGTACAACGACAGACAATGCATCGTCACCGTAGCTATCAATTTTACCCATGAAGTACGTCTGGTTCGATAAACCAGGGGCGTGAATCACTCGCTTATTAACAAGTGGTAACAGCACATTCCTAGAAAAGACAATCTGCTAAAAAAATGAAACCTCACGCCAAGACGAACATACCACATAAAGAAGAGATTGTAATAAGAAAGGCAAACTTCATCTTCGTAGAGTATTTCAGTGACGCCGCCTCAGCAAAAGTCTTCATCCAGAGTTTGCAAGCAGTGACAAACAGTTTTCGATGAATGTCGACACTTTTACTCAGCAACCTTATGAATAAATCTTCGCAACAAGATAGAAGCTCGTTGTCGTATGGTCCCGAAATTTTATTCTGCACAGACTCCAGAATCTAGAGAGATAACGTTGTTGCTGAACAGATATCACCTAGATGTTAATGGAAATGAGCAAAACATACACTGGTAAAAACAGTTGTCGCTTTTTTCCGCATATCTTTCGCACATAATTTTCCATCAAAAACATTTGTGTGGATTACGCTTAGGAGTTCAGAAAGCGTCAAGAACATGCTACGAATCTGATGGGAAAAGAGGTTTGGAGAAAAAGAAAAAAAAAACGAAACAGAACCACAACAAGGAAAGCATGAAATCTCACCAGATTTGGTTTTTCGATCCCATTAAACAACTTTTGGCATATTTTGAGAATGGAGAGATAACTAACCAATAAAAAACGTGAAGCTTTTTCACCCTGAAACAATAGATTGGTGGCTTAGCTATTGTGGAGTAACTATTTCGGCAAAAAACAACCTCGACATAATGAGCCACATTTTCTAGTTTATCTCTCACCATTTGCATCACCTTAACAAAAGTCGCTAAGTCTTCCAGTGCATTAAACTCTATCGGAAATCCTGAAAAAAGAACACTAAATTAAGATGGGCTATGTGTGGTCTTCCTAGAACGACTATCTTAAGGCTTCAAAGAAAGCGCATCTTGCTTGGCTAGGAAATCAGAACCCAAGCGGAAACTACAGTGGAAACTGGATGATTCTCCGTGGAGATGGGTCATTTAAGTACCCATGTTTATAGAAAGATATTAACCCTTTTCCTCTGTCACATACCTGAACACATTACCTTTTCTTGAACTGAATTGAATGGGTAGATGGTTGTGACATTATGAAGAGTGCTAATATAGACATTAACACAGCATAACTGAAAAACGACTATCATTTTGCAAATGAGGTGACGCGTAACACTACGGTAGTGATATCAGTTATTACGAGTGCAGTGCTAGTTCCATGCTGCCCCGTGTTCACCAAGCCTTTCACCCCAGGGATCGGCAAACTGATAGCAGATTGGTTGGGTGAAAAGTCATTCTCTGCAATCCAAGTGGCAGCGCTTTAGCCCAGCTATCTCAGGACAAGTATCAATGTGACCAGCATTCGACGACATTGATGGAAAGGGAAAATCGTCAGGTAGCAGTTGAACACACGCATATGAAAAGTTTGGAGAGTTTCGTGGATGATGTGAGAAAACGAATTGAATGGAAGAAGTGCTGAGTTCCACACAATAGATGTGAAAGATGGGTAGTATAAAAAAATTTTGTAATTGTTTTCACTGGATGTGGTTCTCGGATTATACATGCACCATATAATGACTGAAATAATTGAAACACGGGTCTAACGTGAAATACTTCTCTGCTAGTTCACTTATGGTCCATCCATGCTCAAAAAACGAACTCTGAGAACGCACCGTTTCTGGGAAAACTGTATTCCCAAAAACACCAAACAATACAGTTTCAGCACTGCTATCCACTTCATGTCTCACAATGCTTTGTACCTCCAGATAAAGATCGTTAAAAGTGGATAAACACCTTTTTATTAAATCCATATCGACTTCCTGAATGAGTGATTACTTTTGAAAACATGATTACTACAAACAAAAGTTCGTAATAAACCTCGTCCGCGGAGTTGGCTGCTCGGAAAAGCAATCTTAGAAGGTTGAAAACTGTAGAAAAGTTGGATTTGAGAGCACTCCCTTGATTAATGTCGTCGGTCTAAAAATTATAGCAATTCAGAATATTTCTAAAACTACATGACATGAATTTAAACGTGAAACACATTGAAGTGAGAACATATAAAACAAAACTAGTTAAAGCTCATTTTCAAGGGGCAGGATAGTACAGTGGTAGTAATGCAGATAATCGCGAGCACGTTGCCGGTTTGACGCCGCTCCTTGCTCGTCAGGGCTCTTATGGCACCTCATATGGTCAGGAAATTAGCACCGGACTTATCTGGGAAAAAATCACTCTCTACAATTCAATTCGGAATCCTCTAGCCCGGCCATCTTAGGACTCTAGGAAGAATCGACTAGAGTAGCATTCAACGACGTCCAAGATGAAATGAAAATCTTCAAGTAGAAGCCGAACGCACACGCAAGCTGGAAGACCTTAGTGGACGATGGATGCGAGGAAACGAATCGAATGTGAAAAGTGCCGGGATCCACACAGATGTGGAGACAGGTCGTATAAAATAAAATGAAATAAAAAAAAACACTTCTATTCTTTTCATAATTGCATTTCGAAATCTTACTTCTTTGATATAGTTCTTCAATATTGTTGCTAAATTATCCCAAGTGCTAATCAGTGCTTGCACTACGAAGCGTTCTAGGTTGGCGTCAATGAGATAACAAAGTTCTCCAATGCGTTTCAACACGATTCCATTAGTTTCCAGCCCACCACATATTGTTCCGGGAATTAGCTCGAGAAAATCACTAAAAGAATACTAGGACTGCAACGACGACCTGGACAGATTATTCAGTCCAGCTCCATAAATTTAAATTAGTGAGTTTTAATGTGAAAACGAAGACAAATTTCAAAAAAAATATAGGCAGTCAGAAACTGGAAACCGTAACATACCTAACTTTAGCAGAAGACTTTCCAAGAAGTGCAGCAAGTATGTCTTTTGCTGGCCATTCTCCCACGGTATTCGCATGAAGGGTAAGACCTCGAGGTCGAAGCAAATGACAAAGGGCACTCTAGAACAAATCATTTTTTGCGAAAAATTCTCTTGTTTCCAATACGAGACCATTGTCGAGCCCATTGCTCATAACTCATAGCGCCTCCATAGTTAACGGACGGAGTGAAACAGAAACAAAAGCGACTACGGGTTTGTTCTTTCACGCAGGTGAGTTAAGAAATGGATACCCTTCTACTGAGCTGAATTTACTCATACTTCAATAAACATGTAAGCAAAATAGAGCATTTATTTAGAGATGTACGCGAATATACTGCGCTCTCTATGTTAACTCGACCAAAAGTTTGTAGAAAAATAATGCTTGCGAAGTAGATGAGTCCTTCACAATGAACACACACAATTCTAAGCTAAGAGAAAATGAAATGCTACTAGTAACCATCCTTGTACACAACAGCAGGTTCAGCAAGCATTCCGCTTAAAACAGTGCTAATGAAGAGTTTTGTACCAGAAGTGATGTTTTTCGTATCCCAGCGAAAGCGAACTCCAAAAGACAGTTCTGCTGCAGGAAGAGCATTCACTGCTACTTGCTAGAGTCATCGGATAATTGACGGGACCACAAGATACACATGAACACCCAGGCCACATTTTTTGGGAAAGCTGTACGAGGGATTACCTCTAGTTCCTCTGTACTGAAGTTGCTCTCAATCACCCATGCTTTCACCTGGCGAGAAAGCAGATGTAACTCTCGACGTCGAATACTAACATCTTTGACGACTTCAATCCGGCGCGCTAACGCCGCAAAACAGAGACATACGGAATGAGCAAAGGACCCTGTGGCATCATATAAAAATAACCGTCTAACATTAGATCGCCGAAGAAGTAGGAAAACTTTACGTACCGTCATTTGCTCCAATGCAAGCAATTCGCAAAGTCTGACATAGAAAAACGGCATATTTTCGAATTAACTCTGGACTAAACTCACATTCGGGAACACCTGCAGGAATTGAACGAGTAATGCAAATACACAACACGTGAATTCAACACTCACCTTGCTTCGAAGTGACACCAAGAATACTGCTTATTACCGGAAGAACATGGTCTAGTGTACCATCAAACGAACGATAATACCGTTCATGAATAAGATAACTGAAACTGGTTAAAAAGCAGTTCCATTTTTTATTGTAATTTTAAGACTAAAACACAATACCAACTGTAAGTTCCGTGGATAATTTGAGAGGAGGTAAAGAGATTGATTTAATTCCACAAATTACAGTACAGTATAGAAGGTGGATGAAATCTTACTATGAAAATTCATCGAGAGTTCCTTGAAGAATAAGACTAAAATCCTTTTCGCACACGTGCTTTATAACCTCGTCCTCAACACTCGGAAAGTGACGAATCACACACACAGGTCTAGCAACCAGGAATCGCAGAAAACAGATGATCAACTAAGATGACAGTGTTACAATTCCTCAGGTGAAATGTTTAGTACAAAATGGTAAGTTTAGTAAGTTATTAACCTCTTCAAACAAGTCATGAATGCTCGTAGAATATACAGAGAGTAAAGACACATATGCCTTTATAATGGGTGACGGATCCAATAACTTGTTAATAACCGTTTTAGAACGCATAGGATATAAGAGCGAATCGAACTTTTTGTTTTCCAAAATGACTGAATGGAGAATTTTGGTAAAAGGTGGAAGACGTAGTCATTCCAGAATAAACAAACCAGCAGCCGATTTCGGTGTGATGAAGTTGATAAAGTAATACCACACACGAAGGCAAAACAGAAGGCTTTCGCCATCAAAACTTTGGAGCCATTTCCTTACTGGAGAGAATAAGTTGGTCCATTCTGTAGTGGATATCTGAAGTATACAAGTACATGTAATTACAACTTATTAGACAGATCACAATCGATAAGAAATGCAAACACAACGGGCTTACAATGTGCAAAACCAACGAATGGATAAAGTTCCACATTTGCTCGAGTAGGCATTGGTCGGAGACAAAATATAATTCTTTAGTTTTGCTTTATGTAGAAGTGCAGTCCTCCAAACCGTTTACTGCCTCATCGTGGGTGGGAGATGTTTTTGGGCGCCGGGCTGCGATGTGCAGCGGCGGAATTCATCCCCAGCAGTGTCTCACAAGTTCAAAAGGAGTCCGACGTTTCTACAAGGAAGCCGAGTTAAGAGTGAACTAGTACCCGGATCCACCACCGTCATGGTATCAAACTAGTCTCATGGTGGCAAATCTTCTTCTAACCCACAAGGATGGCGACTGCCTGGGGTGGTAACGACCTGAGGCATACTTCGGTCTGGCCGATCCCGGGTCTCCAGGGAACCACAATAGCTAAACCAGCAAAACTCCAAAAAATGGAGAATTTGCTAGAGCTCGCACAACCAGCGAGGACGGCCCGTCCAAGCATCTACGTAAGTATAGCCCTCTCTACAGTTTACCGCCTCATCATGGCTGGTACGTGTTCTTGGGTATCTGGCTGCGATATACAGCAGAAGGATTCATCCCACCAGTAGGGTCTACCAAGCTGAGCACTCCGGCGTTTCTATTAGAAAACCCAGCTAAAAGTAAACCAACACCATGATCCACCACAGTACTGGTATCAAACTAGTTGCATGGTGGCAGATCTCCCTTTGATCCACAAGGCTGGCAACTGCCTGTGGTGGTGAGGACCTGGGGTAGACTTTGGCCTGGCTGATCTCGGAACTCCAGAGAACCACAAAGAGTAAGCCAGCAAAACTCCGAAGCAATGGAAATTATGCTTGGGTCCGCACAACTAATGAAGATGGGCTATCCGAGTAACAAAGTAAGTATCCAAGTAGAAGTATAGTACTACTAACCTCAGTCCCAGCAGTGTACACAAACAACTTTGCGTATGCCAACCATAAAGAAGCACCGGAATACTTCACTTCACCATCAGACAAATTACTAAGAAATGCATAGAGTTCCGAACTACTGGCGGTTATCGTTGGAGTTAAAGTGTCAAGTGATGAAGAACAGTTGTCTAAAACAAGAAGTGATGCATGTGGTAACGAGTATGATCAGAATGGATAGGTAAAAATCGTACGAAATCTAAAAAAACACGAACCAGATAGGACAAAATCAACTAGATTATGCGAGATTTTGCATAGAAATCGCATAACAGTTGACGACCTCTTTGACCAGTCAATGACAGTCAAAATAGATTTCGTCCAGTTATAAGCTTGTACAAGAGCCACGATATCACTGCGACTACAAGAAAACCTTATCGTTGAAACGACATGCGGATATTCATAGACCATAGAACGACCATAGAACGCGGATGCTCCAACATCAGAAAAAGATTAAAATAGGGTCTTCAAACCTTTCTTCGTCGCCAGTCATTGTGAAACGTGTTAGTAGACCATCCAGGCTTTCAAGTATTGCTAGATCTGCAACAGACGAATCCCGTCTCCTCCGCGACCTCGTCACCGGAGGTCCACGAACCATACTTCTCATCAATACGACGCTAAACAATAAGTAAACACCAGATTGTAGCAACAATAAGCATCTCCACAATAGGAACTCTAAATCACTAGAAGGAGGAACTAAGGGACATTCACAATTGTCGCACTCGCAAGCCAGACTTTTGTAACTGCTTCTTCCCGCCGTTTGGATTACAATTGGAGCACGTAATTTTCTAGACACCAAAGCACTTGCTGAAACAACAACAACAATAGCGTGTCTACCCCTGTATACAAAGCACTCGTCGCACAACAGCGATGTGTGGGAAGACCTAGAGGTTAACAGCCGTAATATAAAAGGACTTCGGTCAACCAGTGAGGTTCGCACGTCGGTCTCCGTTCTCCTTTCGTCATGAAATCACTCTACCGCACGTACTTCGTTGTAGGAAACCCCTTTTGTACCCACTAACCTTATTAACTGTCTAGGCTTATCACCACGTATCACCGCAGTGATTGAGAGACATGTAGTTTATTTGTACGTTCACATCTCATTCGCCTAAAGACGGCTTTGGTCTTCACACTACTCGGTTTATCTCACACTGTAGACCTCAGTGACTAGGCTCTCCATAAATATAAGCAGCCCAATAGCCTATGGTGCACCTACTGTTTCATCTCAAGATAACTTCTTGCCTATTACCTTATCCTCATTTATTTACCCTATTTTTATCTCATCGCTTGTACGGTTTCAGTACTACCATACCGTTATTCACCTCTATCACTATCACTTGTCGTCTATTGATCGTCGAGTGACTCGAGTGGGCTCCAGTAAATCTTCCATTTCTCATTGTTGCATGCAAGAGTAGTCCAGTGGGTTCTGCTCTATCTAGGGACTAGTTGAGCGTCATATCTTTCTTTTACGATTTTGCGAAGAACTGTGACCATTGGGTCAGTGGTCTTCCTGCAGTACGTTTGACATCCCGACAAATGCAATCACAGCCTGCTTTTGTCTATCGGTGGTCGTTCACACGCATTACGGGTTCAGTGTATTCATTGGTGTTCTCTTGATTTAACGTTCAATAGCTGGTTTACAGTGGATAAAAGTGACTAATGTTCACAATAATCCTCAGAACGGAGCACTGAAACTCTGATTGTTTTTTGTTTTCGAGTTATTTTGGTTCTACTGACGCCTACTCAAGTGAACAGGGTGCGTGAAATCCAGAGCTATGAAGAAACAGCGGCTGTATTTTCACATGTATTTGTTTTTTCGTATTGCTTTTCGAGACTTATTAGTTCTACAACTTTAGAAATCATAGAAAGCAAGATTTTCACAAGGCGTTTGCTGTGGGTTTCTTTGAACCTGAGAAAGGACTCCAGCCATGACTTTATGGACTACACGACAAGTTGCAGATAGTTGATTGCTTCCAGTTTCTGAATTCCTCGAATGAGTATGAGGATAGAAATTAGCTAATTTTCTGTTCATCAGTATCTACACATGGAATTCTACGGGGAAAAATTCGACACAATTAATGAGAATGTCAATGACTCTTGGAAAAGAATTGCGGAGGCGGCTTCTCAACGGTTAGATGTGTAGCACTGATGAAAAAGTTTATTGGCACTCCTTTGTTCTCAAAAAGAACTACTTTCTAAAGAACCTCGTCTTGGTAAAATTGATGCTGAATATAAAGCTAGAAGGATTTAGTCGTGGATCGATCTTCCATACAAAGTGGAAATGTGTCTTCATAATCTTATAGCATCGTTTAAAAAGTATGTAATGTTTAGATCAGTGAGAACAAAGCCATAGATTCCGACAAATGCGTGCCAAAACGGGACTGTTTCGTAACATGCATGTATCGCTTATGAAATTGCACGTAAAGTTAGTCGTCTATAACTATAGTACTTCAAATTAGATTACTTTCAAAGTCTACCATACAGACTTCAAAAGTGATCTAATCCAATAACAAAGCATAAATCCTAGAAGTAAATACCAAGTAACGAGGGGTTCATGTTTAGGTGGTGGTTAGAGGTTTCCCGCAATGCAGCTATTTTCGTTGCTTCTACTGCAGCTTGCCTCAGACAGAAAAAAGCAGCCTGAGTTATGGGGTAAAGTCGGGCGTGTACAAATAATCCCTCCCTGCGGTTCAGCATTAGGTTTTAGAAATCAACAAAGATTTCTTGTGGAGTCGATGTGAAGGAAATATAGAACTAGAGGTTCTTCCTTTCCGTTAGAATAATGAAAGCATTTCGGCGAATGTTTTACGTACTAAGGTGAGCCTATCCGGGATCTGAAGGTGGCGTCACCCAAAACAGGCATTGTGAAATAGGCATTGTATAAGCAACGTTGTCTCTGCTTATTGCGAAAAAATAAACTTATAAATCCATAAGTGTTTGGAAAAAATAGAACGATAACAAGATAAATAATCAGTGGAGAAGATAATATTTGGAATATTTATGTAGTCCTTCTCAAGCACACTGATATAAGAACCGAAGCTTTGATACCGGAAGAGTCAAACGCAAGGATAGCTTGTCGACGCCTTTGGATAGATCCGTTCTCGTGAATGTCGTGCCCTGGCCGTCGCACCACAATATTCTTGGACTGTCGAAAAAAAATCCTGTACTTTTTCTAGACCGCATGAAAAGTCAACTCGCACCTGTAACTCCGATTTGAGGCAAGGAAATTGAAAGGAAAATGATTTGGTAATAATTACAAAAACCATAGTGATAGCACCATCAAGAGCTCTTCCATAAGCAAAGCATGTGCTTTCAAGACAAAATGGAAAGTACGATTCATATAGGACTCAATAATTTCTCAACCACACATTCTTTAGAAAGAAAGAATTCTCCCCACATCTCGCCAAAATTTTGGTTGCATTTCGCATAATGCTCTGTCATGAAAAAAGGGCGTAAATAGAAGTTAAACGGTGTGACTTCAATTTCAGCTTCAGCTTAACTGGGTTTATTACCGGTTTCTGCTTCGCAGACCATTCCCGCTGATGGCTGATTTCTGAAAGAACCGTTAGAACAAAAAAACAAAATAGAACAAAAAGACAAAGCAAGGGCCTTGGTGATGAAGTGGATAGCGTGTGAACCCCAGGAATGAGTAATGGCAGTTTCAGTTGTCACCTGAGTCTCGAATTTTCCTCATATCTCAGCATCATTTTGGTTGTAGCATCGAATTGTTTCGTTGTATTTTTGCACTAAATGAACGGCTTATCCAATGCAGATGTTCGTATCAGACATTATCCGAGAGGACCTATATCCCAGATTTAATAATTTACAAAAAGGTTTGCGACGAGTTAGTTATGCTGCGAAACAGAACTGCTCGCAAAGAGAATCTACTACACAGGTGGGTAGTGAGGAAAGTACAGAGATGTCTCTGTTATATCTAACAGGTTGAAGTCGATTGTACAGAGAAGAGGACATACCTATTCAGCGGTCTGTAGAAGTCTCTCACGGCAATTATTGTATTCTATCAATAGCTTGTCAAATATATATTCCATGTTGGCAGTGGATTATAGAAAGCTTTCCTTCATACCTAGTAAACTGCAATGAAGCTCTTTTGAACGAGTTCGTTCTGCGTGGAGAGGCTATTGCTGTTGAGGAGTGAGTGGCAAAAGTACAGTCAGAAGGACGCGCAGAAATGGCTCTGCTTAAAAAGTGGAATTCAACGCTCAGGGAGAGCTTTTCGCTCTGGTAAGACGAAAACTCAGTGAAAAAACTTCTTCAGAGTGAATTAGTGGTCACACGAGCCCAAACAATCGAATGAAATACCCTTTGTCCTTCGAAATAGTTACCAAGTTAAACGACGATTTCACCCAACATTTATTTATTTCAAAAACATGACGTGCTGTTAAGATTCATTTATTTATTAGTGTACCCGGTATATATATATATACACATATGTATATTTAAAGGGCGAATGTGGTGCAGTGGTCGGAGGCGCCCTGCAACACATACGTGGAATAGATCCCGGCGCCCATGGACCACTAAGCCTTCCATCCCTCCAAGATCTGCGAGTTGGCACCAGACTTGTCTGGGTCGGAAGCAGCACTGGCTCGATACATCGGTAGGCCACCACAAGTCATTGTAAAGGCCTGGTATGCATTCAATCACCTCCAAACGATGCTTAGTGAAGTCGAGTGCATGACGCATCCCTCAGGGATTGATCAACGCCGAGAGCTTCATCCTTTTTGTATGCATATATGTTATAACTAAAAACAGTAGCCGTTATAAGAATAACACCCTGCAATTCTTGCCGAGAGTTAGAATCGAGGTAAGTAAGTCAGAGACCTCTTACATACCCGGAAGCAGTTACAATTTTTATTTAAAACAGACAATTTTTCGCTTCAATAAAAAATCTTCACACAGAGGAACGCCAACGATGATGTACAGATTGCATACCGTCTATTGAAACATTCTGAGCAGTCATGTTTCATACAATGGGGACATCTGGTGCGAACCATTCCAGCACCCACAGCAGCACATTTCCGATAGTGTTGCTCTGTAAGGGTCTTGTAATATACCACAAATGATCTCTAATTTTTCGAACACTTGCAACACCTCTTTCCAACGAAATTAGAGGTTGACGATTTTCAAGCATCTTCGGTAAAGAGGTTTCCTTCACATACTCGTTATATATGAGCTATACGTTCGTCAAGCACCTCTGAGCTCTAGGCAATCAAGGAGAAAACAGCTGTATGTGCACAACAACATAATAGTGTCCTTCTTATCTCTCCATTTCAATACCGTTTTATAACTCCGATTCTGTTTTGATACCCACTGCTCATTATTCAGTTTCCAGAGGATAAGTTGTTCAGAAAGTTCTTTCCTATTTTTCATACAGTTGTCAATAAGACTGGCAGTCCATCCTACTCAGTAAGTCCCCTGACAAGGGAGGCTCTGTGTAGGCTGGTCCTATGAAGACGGATGACGACTCCACCCCTAAATGACACAGTGGATTCGTTGATAACTGTGTATTCCCAGGCCTGTTTATTCTGCTATTGTTTATGT
Organism: Angiostrongylus costaricensis; assembly: GCA_900624975.1. Classification (NCBI taxonomy): domain Eukaryota; kingdom Metazoa; phylum Nematoda; class Chromadorea; order Rhabditida; family Metastrongylidae; genus Angiostrongylus; species Angiostrongylus costaricensis. The sequence goes on along the minus strand of UYYA01004526.1, from coordinate 3,391 downwards.
CGTCGGTAAAGTAGAGATGCCCAGAAGACTTCCAAATTTCCTCCATGTCATAACGGAGGCTGCAATAGCAGGTCATCCAAAATGAGCACTCATGTTTCAATGACGCCTTCGATATGGTGGCCTAACAAAGCCCATCTTAAATCTGACACGGGCTATTCTTTTTGTCTTATCGACAGTTACCTCTTCCTAGTGCACATCGTTCGGTAGAGAATATTTGTTCGTATCATTGATTCGCATCTGTTAAATGCTAGTCATAAACATTTCATAAAAATCTCTCGGTCACGTGCACCGACCCTCCACATTTTCAGTTTCTTCGTTGCTACTCGCTATGTCGAAGGAAGCCTGTGGTGAGGTTGGCGTTAGCTGACATGGCTCAAGACGACCATAGCATTGAATTCTTGACCGTTAGAAGTTAACTGAAAACAATAAATAATAAAGGATACAGCTCTCACCGTTGATCAAACACCTTAGGGTTCGACTTCATGACGATTCCTACGTAATGTTGGGAAGCAGAATTTATAGAGCTTTTCCTCATAAGGTATTTTTAAGGCGGACGTAATGAAGAACTTTGGAGACAAGCATTTCTAGTTAAAGAGGCCTAATCATAAGAATTCTATAGATATTAATTTGAGAGGATTCCGTAGCTTAAAGTTGCTTTCAAATATCTTCTTTCGCTTCGATTGAACGGATTCAGCTGCGGTTGCACAGTGCACATATGATATTTGCATAAATAGCCCTCATTTGCCGGATACTCCTAACGGTTAACCGCCTAATTATATCTGGTAGGCCTAATTAGGAATTCAGGCTCAATTTGTATCGGGAAGAACCGTCTTCCCAGCAGGGTCTCCCAAGCTAAGAAGTTCGGGTTCCCAACAGTAAACCGAACTAAGAGTAAACCAAGGATCCACCACCGTCCCGGTAGCAAACGAATAGCATGGTGGCAAATCTTTCTCTGATACACAAGGCAGCGACTGCCTGCGGTGGGGACGACCTGTGAAAGACTTTCTCATGGCTGACCTAGCGACTCCAGAAAGCCGAAATGGGTAAACCAGCAAACTTCCAAAGAATGGCGATTATGATAGGGCCTGCAGAACCAGTGAAGATGGGCCATCCAGTTATACAAGTAAATAAGTATGTGCAGGATTCTGCATTTTACAAGTATCCGCCTTTAGAATCCCATTTAGCGTACGATATACACACAAAATTAACTTCGTAAAATGTTGAGATAACATTATGTAGAAAAATTAAAATAGTCAATTTATTGGGAGATAACGAGGTTATCTGTGCGAGCAAGTCCTTAGTGCATATACCACACTCACAGCAGTCACTGTCTTTCCCTTGGCATATACACTTCAGGAGGTTCCTCATATATATAAAACCTTAGATAAGTATCGCATCACAACGACGAGCGATACGACGAATTGTCTGCTTGGTGATCCCTTGGATGTTGTTCCTGAGCAATTTACGATGGCTCTTAGCACCTCCTTTGCCTTCTCTTGAGCGTCCAGAAATGTTGACAGTCACAAGGTTCGATACGACCAAAATTCCACGTAAAGTGTGCTCCCAAGAAAAACCAACAACGAAGAGGTTTTCTGAGCGAAATGAGGTAAAAACTGCATTACGATAAGACGATTTGAAGAGAGTGAGCTAACAGTAGACGAATAGATTAAAGAAACAGATAGTACGCATTGCCTACACTCGATCAAATTTCCACACCATTACCATATATTTAGTGAAAAAAAACCTCTCAGCAGTAATAGGCGCAGTGAGTTTCTCGATCCTTTTGAAAGAAGCCGCCTAAGTAGTTCAAGAGCACCCCGGATCACGTTCTCGAGGAACGCCTTCTGTACTTTAGAAGCTTCTTTATACATATCTACCCTGAGATGTGTATCGCACTACGACTACGACGAATTGCCTACTTGGTGACCCTTCGCACGTTGTTCGTGAACACTTTTTGAAGGCGCTTAGTGCTCGTTTTGCAAAGTCCTTTGCCTTTTTTTGCGCGTCCAGACATGTTGACAGTTATGCGCTTGCACAAAGCATGGGTGCGCCGACGGAGCACCTCCTGTACAGCTGCGCAACGGCTCCTCACGCTGCACCCCCAGTCAATAAACCAAACAGGTGTGCTTGGGCGTACCCCAGTGCAAAGGCCATCGATCAGCACGTATCTTGCGCGAAATAAAGTAAGAACTGCGTTACGGCAAGACGATTCGAAGAGAGTGAGGATCAGTAGACAATGAAGTTGAGGAAACAGATGGTGCACTTTCCCGACCAAATCTCCATACATTTAGTGAAGAAAACTTCCCTCACTGGTAACAGGCGTTCATAGTTTTCGATCAACATATTCTGAAAGAAGGCGCCTTAACAGTTCAGACCGAATTCATTAACAGAAGAGAACGACGTATTACTAAAAAAAGCTCTAAAATAAATGGGGGAAAAGAGAACAGTTCGTTGTCTTTAGGCAAATAGATATTGTAAATATTTAACGATGGTATGGTGGGACGGCTAGATTATATAGGAATACCAAGTAGTTAAGATGATTCGGTCGGAATTTGCTGCTCGCCTTTGTGTATGCCACGCGGGACTTCTTGTAAGTAGTAGTCACAATGACGGAAACCTCAAACTTGGGTAATTAAACTGTTTATTATAATTATACAACAATTATGGCATAACAATACAACTGTACAATTAATACAACAATGATACAAGTAATGAATAGGCGCAGCCTGATTTCTTGTGTTCAGGTTGCTCAAGAGTGAAGAGGTTGTCATAAGACTTCGACCACATGAGATCGATGTGAGGAAAGGATATGGTGATTTGGGCAGCACTGCTGTGACCTGAGCTAGTCAGCCGTGGAGCCGTTTATATACCGTTTGGGTTGGGCGGAGTCAGGTTACAATAGGCGGAGTCGCGTTACAGTAGGTGGAGTGGGGTTACAGTAGGTGGAGTCAGGCTACAGTATGCGGAAGGACGGCTACCGGAAACATTTCACAAGCGTTGCAATCTGATAAGGCGATAGTCAAAGCATAGGACTGTAACTGCAGATGTTTTTCATGAGATAACCGCCNTGCTGTGACCTGAGCTAGTCAGCCGTGGAGCCGTTTATATACCGTTTGGGTTGGGCGGAGTCAGGTTACAATAGGCGGAGTCGCGTTACAGTAGGTGGAGTGGGGTTACAGTAGGTGGAGTCAGGCTACAGTATGCGGAAGGACGGCTACCGGAAACATTTCACAAGCGTTGCAATCTGATAAGGCGATAGTCAAAGCATAGGACTGTAACTGCAGACGTTTTTCATGAGATAACCGCCGACGAAATGTTAGACATGTGGCTATCGGATCGTCATAAGGTCACCGGAAGCCGTATTCGAAAATGTTTGACATAAGGTTATCAG
>UYYA01004525.1:0-94514 GCA_900624975.1 Angiostrongylus costaricensis | reverse complement strand
ACCTCGTGTCTGCTTATTGATGAAAAACATTGAATTATCAATTAATGCCGAGGTTAACAGAAAGTCGGTCATGGGAAGTTATTTAACATATTTTCACAATATTCGGAATAGATCAGTGTCGTCATCCCAGTCCGATTCCACTAAAACTGGTTCGGCGTTATCTGATGAGTTGCAGAAAAGGGCGTCAATTGCTAAGTTACTTTAATCTCACCAACCCGTTCCTTAATGAGTTAGTTTCTCTTGCTAAATTCCACCTCGCCTATTACTATTAAGGTTCCCACTGGCAAAATACTAGTCAGCGGTGATGGGTGCGGGATACTGTCGAAGATCAACTCCGGCAAAACTTCTGATACATACTTCCGCTTGCTAGACGATTTTTCATCGACTTATTGGAAACAATGTCGATCCTGAGGCAAGATTTAACGCCGTTTGGCGTCAAATGCCACGGTCGCTGGGATTTCCATCCGTTAGTGGGTTTGTGCACAATTTTGCAAAGCAGATGCAGCTATATAATCAAACCCTTGGATAGTAAGCCGAATGGATTATTTTGCGCGCTAAAATAATGCTCTTAATTACTGCGAGAATTTCCTTGTCAATTTTCCAAATAAGTTCGGCGTGTTGCTCACTTATTTAAATTTCGCACTAGTTCGCTTTATTAGACATTATTGAATGGTGTGAAGCTCTGCATAAGGTATTATAAATGTTATTTAACCGTGCTAAGTAGAACTGGAACATCACACACATTTATTACGGGGTGAACATCTCTGCTCGCTGAGGAATATTATTTGGGTTTCGAACTGTGCTAATTATGCGTAGCATTGATCTATGTGTTTATATGACATTGCGAAACATGGAATCTAAGCAGCAGTCGCATAACTGGAACTATCTGAGATATGCAGTTCATCGTTCTGAATCGGGATCGAATTCGATGATGTTTCGTCCAGATTTCTTCAAAGCGACAATGGAGGCTATATACTGCCCAATATCATGCATGATAATGAGGCATTGTTCCCTGCGAACTAGCTGGCCCCTAAGATTACTCGGTGGCAGTGGCATTTCAACTACATTTACCGAATTTTCTTTTTTTAAGAAGACCCGCCCTTCTTAAGCAGCGTGTTATAGCTGCACTTACATCATTTGAGATAAAGCGTTGGATAAACGAGACCTTTTTGTTGCTAGAGTTACCGTTTAGGGGCTGTCAACGTGACCTTTCCAGGCTGTGAGGAAGGGGAAATCCGCCGAAACGTCAGCTTTTACGTGAGTGAGGAAGTGGAATAGCACTTCGTGTTTGCTGAACAGAAGTGGAAAGAATTGTTAACTTCTCAATTCTCACATTATTATGACTATAATACCCTTATGCACAAGCTACCCTACCTTCTTCTTAAACATTAAATTTTGTATCCAGAGGTTTAATATTCTGTTCATTTTCTCATTTTTTATTTGCTTGTGTGTACCGGTAGCATGAAATATCCGGATTCTAGCGCTTTCCATTTGGATTTTGTTTTGCATCCGTCGTCCACGTTAATCGGATTCGTTTTTCTTTACAAGCGAATTTTTAGGTGATCGGTTCCATTGTCGTCGTAGTCATTATTGTGCTGCACTAACAAAAATACATAGAATGACGCCACCCCCACTGCCACCATATGCGCACCACTCGGTTCATTCTAAACGATGTGGTATGTTTTAGTACTTTATTAATGCAATGGTTATTGGCGCAATAAAGTTTAGGTCATGGTGATCTCTACAAGTATCCTCTTCAGGATGGAAATCATCGTGGGATTAGCATTCCTTCATGAAGAACGGCCTCGCATACCTCACTAACTCGTGGACCACCAGGTAATTTTACTTGCCACCAAGACAAAAGTGAAGGCTAAACTTTATGAAATATAGGTTCCATTTGTCCAATGAAAAATTTCCATCACGAGTTTACCAATGTACCATAGTTAAAGCCAGACCACTGGTCTGTCGAGTGATAAAAACACGCAAATCGCATTTCATACCTTATAGGAGCCTGGAGGCGGCCTCAAAGGGTTGGCCACGGCTGAACTCCTAATGGTGATATAATAACATAGAAATTTAGCTTTTTTAAGGAGTAATTTGAGCTTGTTTGCAATAGAACTATCGTCTTGCATCAATCAGCCCAACTACGATGAATCGTACGTCGACTATCCAGAAGGTCGTCGATGAAACTGATTTACGGTTTGCATAATTGTATAATAACTGAGCGTTGAACTGTGACATCGTTATTGTGCGACTTAAAAATCGTATGAAGTGGGTGGAGTATCGTATTTTTTCATATTTGATACAGTTTATCGTCACTACAATTAAATGGAGAAATATCAGATTCGAAAGAATCTCTTCCCAAGTATGGCGACCAAGTCACCTGAACTTACCCCGTATCCCATGAAGATAATGGCTAGCCAGTCACTTTTCCGTTTGTTGCTGATCCGATATGTGATGACCTAGCTGAGGTAATTCGCTGTCGCACTCAGATGTGTGCGCAGTATAGTTATCATCTCTGTTGTATGTCATATATAATGTTATTTGTTCCTGTTAGGTATTCACTGCACCTTCGACTAATTCGCTCAATAGGACGACTATTTTGAATCGAATGGCTCCGTCTAGTATGGTTAGAAAGCATGGCCAAGAAACAATGATGATTATTGGAGCCCAGGTATTATGTTAGTGCCTGTCCACTGAGGAGACTTATGGTTAGCTCCTTTTATTGATCTGATTTCTAGGTAAGGTTTTTAAACTATGTTTGTATTTAATAATCCTAGCTGCACCAAACATAATCCTTCACGAGTCGAACTGATTCGGTAAAACATCTAGAAATACTGCTTGTTTAAACTACTCGCTCTGTGATAAACATGTCAACATTTTTGGCAGAAATGCGTAGACTCACTCCATTTAGCCCGGGATATCTCGTCAGCAGGTGTTGAAACAAGGGTCAGCTTTGCACATAGCTCAGCATAGCCTACATTCTTTAGATGGACAGCTGTGTTTTGTAATTTTCATAGAATTTCTATAAAATTGAAGAAATGTGTTCTTATCCTTGTCAAAGACCATCGAATCACTGTCGATAGGATGTCCAAGATCTGTCCTGAGCCAAACGTATACAGTCACTTGCGCCTCAGACACGCTTCCTCCATGTGCTGTTGATGACAATATTTTCTTGGGTTGTTAGCTAAGACGGGATCGGTGAAAATTTCGATGATAATGGTTTGTTGAAATAACTCTACTTTCTGAATATAACGCAGGAAGTTTCGTTTACGACTCGTCAACGTGTTCTCAACATTCGTTACTCGGTTTCTCAACATATGTAGCAGTTTTTGAAAGCATGAAAGTACAGAGATCTCTGCGTTTATCAATCCTTGAAAGATGTGTCATGCATCCGGCTTCATTAAACATCGTTAGAGGTCAGTTAATGCATATCTGGCTTTTACAATGACTCGCGGTGGCTTGCCGATGTATGGAGCCGATGCTGGAATCCTCCCAGAAAGGTCTGGCACCAACTTGCCGACCCCAGTCAGTGGGATAGACGATTCGGTAAGCCTTGAGCGCGAGGTGTCGACCCTATGGGTGTATTGTAGAGTGCATCCGACCACCGTGCTACACGCGACCGTCAAGGTAAGGCAAGCGTTTGGTAATTGTGATTCCTCATTGGACCATCATTGAATTAAAAGTTTGTGAACAACACTTTTTTCTCTGAGTCGAAACTTAAGTCGCCTCATTATCACGCGTGATATAGGGCGGTATATAAGACTGCTATTCTGATAGGAGGGGCACATTATACTTTCATGTGATTTCTGTGCGGTTGGTCTCTACGTGACATACTTAGTGGAAACCTCATAGAAAGTGGTGAGTGTGCAATGCTGCGTTCAATGTGATTGAAATCTTGGTTTAGAGTTTCTTTGTTTGGTTATGGAGGCGTCTGGCCTAGTAGATTGCTATCAACTTGACCTTTCCAGGCTCTGAGGAAGGCGAAATCCGCCGAAACGTCAGCTTATTCGTGAATAAAGAATAATAACACCTCGCGTTTGCTCAACAAAAATACGAAGAATTACTTTTTTCTCTGTATATTGAGCACACTTTTTTCTCTGTTATGAAAGCCTTGAAAGCCACACTTAGGATTTTCTATGGAACTACTAGTGAACTGAAGTCACCAAAATTGCAGTAATCCCTGGCACCGGCTTACGCTACCTGCTTTCTGCCGTCTACAAAATTTTCACCCTTTCATTTTAAGCAAGAGTGACAAAACACTAAACGAAGGGTAGCCATCTGAGCAGGCAAGGTTTCGAAAAGGACTTAGCACGATGGACCAGAGCCACATGGTAACATGGCTCATTGAAGTATCGCGAGAGTACAAAAGACCGCCCTGTCTCACTTTCATCGATTTAAAGACGGCCTTTGGCTCAACTGATATAGAAGCAGTCATGGTAACCGTTGATAGCCATGGGGTATACTCAGGGTATGGGGTACTCAGTATATGAAGATTCTTCGTGAGCTGTACAAAAGTTTCACAACCAAAATGTCACAATTCTCCAACCATATTATCATTGATGTCAAAAGAGGGGTAAGGCAAAATGATACAATCTCGCCAAAATTATTTACCGCCACCCTCCAGAACATCTTGCGAACATTGGAATGGTATAAAATGGGAGTGAAAATCGATGCTCGGCAGCTACACCATCTTCGCTTTGCTGATACAATAGCCCTTATAACACCAAACGTTGGCCAAGCGGAACGAATGCTGGCCTACTTTGATAAACCCTGTGGAAAGATTGGTCTTCGACTAGATCTCACAAAAACGATGTTCATGAAGAACGGATTGGTTTCGTAAGTCCCATTTCACGCTCAACGGAACGAATATCTCCGAATGCTATGTCTACCTAGGTCGGGAAATCAATATGATGAACGACTTATCTCCAGAGCTGAGCAGAAGAAAACGAGCGGCTTGGGAAGCTTTCAAGAGCGTCAAGGAATTACTGAGGAATACAAAGACCACCCGACATCGTGCCCACCGTTTCGACTATGCGGCAATTCCTGCGTTAACATATGCGTCAGAAATATGGACGTTGCGTAAGCAGGAGGAAAGATCACTCAGCGTTATTGAACGCTTTGTTGAAAGGACGATGCTAGGAGTATCCCGTTCCACAGAAGTAAGGGAAGTGATCCGAAGTTGCTGCGTCAGCGATCAGAAATCAAAGATTCCGTTTTGTACACCAAACAGTCAAAGATATGGTGGGCCGGACACGTAATGCGCGTGAATGGCAACCGATGGGCAAGAGCCGCTAGTGACTGTATTCCTCGGGATGTCAAACGTACTGCAGGAAGACCACCGATGGTCAGAGTCCTTCACGAATAGCCTAGAAGAAAGATATGATGCTCGATGAGTCCCTAAAGCGAGTGGAACCCACTGGGCAGCTCTTGCACACGACAGGGAAAAATGAAGATTTACTGACGCCTGGTCGAGTCGCTGGACGATCGACAATACTACAGGTGGTACATGTGATACAGGTGATGGCCTAAGATTTGCTTGATATCTGTTTGGCACGATGATGAAGACAAAGACTCCGAAACCTTAGCACAATAAATCACTTTATCTAACTCATGTCAGCTCAACCATCCAAGGAATTATTAACATGGTTACGTGGACAATAAAAAATGTCGGATTTTTAGGGAATAATTAATTTAAATTACTCTGTGAAAGCACCGTGTTTAATCTGGTCAAATGGTCAGCCTGCCCTGTTTTATGAAGGACAGCTGACAGTAGCCATAAGAGTATCCTTACTGCACAGAGCAAAAGCACAGAGCCACAGCGCACTAAATTGAACCACATTCCACACACCGATGAAAAAAATGAAGAATAAAGGAACATTACATACACTAACAAAAATGGAATAAAAAACTTGTCTACAAACTATCTTCATAGGTACAGTATGGACTATGTTATTTGAAAAAAAATCATGATTCTTCTATTTGTCAAAAGCAAGTAATCTGTTTTATTGTCTTTTTGCTGCAAGCGTTTATACTTCTTGAACGTAAGAAATACTGACGCTTAAAAAAGGCTGATGTAAGCATTTTTCTACTTTGGGAAAAAATTCGTCTCGAGATGAAGAAATTGATATAGATGTAAAAAAAAACGCTGCTATAATTGGCTCTTAAACAGCGCCCCATTACCGCCTACTCAATAGATCTGCGTTCTAAATCGCAGCTACCCTAACAGTGATTGCCATTGTCATAGTCAGTAGTTTGTGATTCTTATTCAACTGGCTTTATAAGACACGACGAGCAAGATGAACAATTTCAAAAAGTCGGATAACTCATCCAAAGGTAGTGGTTCATTAATCATTTAATTTCGCTTAAACTAAAATTCGCCGACCTTGTGAATACGGCGAATTGTGTGGATTGTGCGATAATGCCTTGCCATGACGGTTTGGAGGTCTGGAATGAGGAAGATAACATCAAATCCCTACATCCATAAACAACATCACAAGACCCCAACAATGTTGATTCATTACGGTCGCCGTTACCATCTGTAAATGCGAATTCTCAAATATTGAAAAATATGACGAGCATCGGAAAACAAATTGACGGCTTCAGGCAGCCAAATTTTCATTTTCTCTTCTCGCAACTACTGCAGCAAAATTCTTCTTTTCTCTCTCTCTAATAGATAGAATCGAGACAAATAAATGCATATAAGATGGCTCGGTAGCAATACAGCGTTGACGTAGAAAGTAAAACCCACAGTCAAAAATAAAAAAAACAATAGTAGATTTACTGACTATGCCACGTTGACAAAAACGCGAACTTTCCAAATTTCACTTGATTTTACATCACCTGCATCACCTGTCTTCCTGTTGAACGTCGAATGACTCCAGCAGGCACCAGTAACTTTGACTATCGGGTCGGTGGTCCTCGTGCAGCATGTTTGATACCTCGAGAAACACACTAGTGACTTCCAAAAAGGCGATAGAGAGAATCATTCACTATTGTTACTCAGATCTTTTCAAATGTCATAACTTCTTGTCCTCATATGAAATAAAAAAGAATGGATATTGCGTACCATCAGCCCTCCCTGACGAAATCCGATATGCTCCGGCGTCGGCGAAAAATCGAACACGGCAACGAACCCAGTTAAGCAGAGGTTGTAGTTATAATCACAATTTTAACTTATTATTCACTGCCTACTCTTTTTAATGGCAGTGTATATTGCGAAATATAACTTCGATGATGCCGAGATATTTGCAAAACTCCGGACCGCAGGTGTCTACGGTGGGAAAGTCGACATTGCTGATGGCAAAAGATCGATAGAACGAGCAGACAGACAGGCAAGGCGGAGGACCCGAATGGTGGCGTGGCGTGTTAGCTTATCAAATAAGAATACACGTAAACAGGCCATTGTTCTTTCTGGTGAGTACCGCGTTCACCACTACATCATGCGTGTCCTTCGTTTCGCCTTTCTCTCAGCTAATTCTGTCGATCTCTGCCGTCAGATCCAAGATCAATCCCGCTGACGGGCAATTGCTGATGGCAGAGAGAGAACGATAGAACTAGTTGAGAGACAAGCAAATCCAAGGACCCGCATGGTGTAGTGGTTAACGCGTTAGCCCCCGGAAAGGACAATAGCGCGTTCATTCCCCACTGCGGGCACCTACGGTCCGGAGTTTTGTAAATATCTCAGCATCATTGAAGTCATCTTTATTTCGTTACTTGCTATCACATTCTATGTCAACTTAGTTCCGTTCGCAGTCTCAACGATAACCAAGTTCGCAAAATTGCGGTCTTATAGCAACGGTCGAGTGGAGAGACCCAGTGTCGCCGACAACGATGCTGTAAACAAACTTTTATAACACTAGGATCCAAGCTAGATTTATCCCAGCCGATGTAATTCTTATCGTATTCCTGCATCATCTGTTGAGTGGCTTCCAAACTCCTTGGTAAGCGCGATGAGAGAATCACTGTAAAAGTTTGTCTCGTGATTTGATGGCACCTTGTTACGGAGGTCACCTTGTTCATACAATCTATGCGAGATCACGGTGAGGAAAGACCTTCGCTGCGCACAGTAATTTTCAAATTTTTAAGTACAAATATGTGGTGGCTTACCACACTTCGCACTTTTCTTACTCGTTATTTTTAAGAAACTTGTTAGCAACCACAACGTTGCTGAGATATTTGCAAAACTCTGGACCGCAGGTGTCTATGGTGGGGAACGAACGCGCTATTGCCCTTTCCGGGGAGTAACGCGTTCACCACCACACCATGCGGATCCTTCGTTTCGCCTGTCTCTCAGCTGTTTCTATCGATCTTTTTGCCACAGCAATCACCCGTCAGCGGGGTTGATGTGTGGAGCGCAAATCGGCATAGAACCCAGTTAAGCTATGGCTGTAGTTGAAATCACAATCACATTGTCCAGAGTTTTGCAAATATCTCAGCAACGTTGTGGTTGTATTTCGCTTAGTAACCTGCCATGAAAATTATAGAAGGCAGAAAACAAGACGTTAAACTTGTTAGCTTTTAATTCTAAGAAAGCTACTCGGATAGTGCATAATGGACGCATACCATTTCTCCGATCCGAATGAAGCGGCGTTGAAAGCTATGATGGATACACAGCAGAACGATTCTGCAAAGTTATGAACGTTGGTTTAACTTTCGTACAATTCTGATATCTCTTGTTTTATTTCCCAGAATAGCTTTCGTGTTTGTTGGTTTTAGAGGTTATGTTTCTTTATCGATGATATACGACCACTCAGCAATTCAAGAGAATGAACGTTTCACAGTGTTTATAGATCGTAGTTATTTGGAAGTGTTACAAGAAACGAACGAGCTAATCCGCACGCCTTGTTTGAGGATGGCAGAGGTTTCGACGACCTTAGGGCTCTAGGCTTAGGCTTAGGCTTAGGCTTAGGCTTCAGGTTAGGCTTAGGCTTAGCCCGAGTTTCGAGGATCGGGCTCGTTTTCGAGAGTTTCGGCGTTGTGGTGGTTTCTCGATTTTCCTCATTTTTCGCGATTTTCCGATTCGCTGCCCAAAACTCGTCCACGCCTGGGAAACTCCTTCGCGCCGACCTTCTGGTAATAGTGATTGTCGTCTGGAAATGGCGTCGGCGCGGCGAAAATCGCGTTTTCCGGCGTTTTCTGGCGTTCCTGAGGGCAACTCGTCCACGTCGAGTGGGCGACGGTTGTTCGCTTTTTTCTCGATTAAAACACGTTTTTGGTGTACATAACACCTTGAATTTCCTTCCTTACTTGACAACATTTTCTGATAGCTCTATTATAACGTTGTGAAGCATAGCTCACAGTTGACAGATGGGTTAGTCTTTCTTAGGTGTAATTCGACGTTCGAAACTACGTTTGACGCTTTATTTGGCAGCTAGTCAACTTTGAGCACTTTATTTACTTTTCGTGCCGCAGTTTTGAACCACTGTGTGGGTTGAAAGCGGAAGTGGTGACAGAGGAGTCTCGTCCAATGGTGCTGACTACTCGTTTGACAGGTTGCTCGTTTAATTTCAGGTTTTTTATAGAGTAGTGATGGAGATGGCTTGCAACGTTTGCTATATTTGCTATTATAATTCAGTGTTTTGTTTTTTTTTTATTCAAAGTTGCAAGTTTTCTCTCGTTTCATCTGTTTATATTTGAATGGATAGGGTTTAAGGTTGATAACTTAGGTTTTAAAGTGTTAGCTTTTTAGTCTGGAGATCTTTATCACTCGTGGTTTTCTTAAGCTGTTTTTTTTCTTGAAGAGTCTTCTACTCCAAATCACAATTGTTTAGCTTGGTAGGTTTTTCTAACAAATTAACCTTATTATCAAAGAACAAGGAAGTCCACAGCAGCTGAAAATTGATGATTTGCAATTACACCAAGAATAGGTAGTGCCTGGTTTTTAACCTGCAATGTGTCTACGATGTGACTACTCGAAAAACATTCACTCCTTAAATTTTTTGTTTTACAATTCAGTCTTCTACATTAAAGTAGCTGCCCGAGGACTAGAGCAAAGCAACCTTTCATTACACTGAGATCGAGTAACTTTAACGAGTTCGTACGATGCGAAAATAATCCCCTGCCTGCCACGATGGCGCGGTAAACCGTTGGCAGAGGTATTGATATGAATTTTCACTTATTATTTACTGCCTACTCTTTTTAACGGCAGGGTATATATTGCGAAATATGACTTTAATGATGCTGATATATTTGCAAAACTGCGGACCGCAGGTGTCTGCGGTGAGGAACGAACGCGCTATTGTCCTTTCCGGGAAGTAACGCGTTCACCACCACACCATGCGGATCTTTCGTTTCGCCTGTCTATCAGCTGTCGTATTGATATGGTCCATTGTAGTGAATTCTTTTCGAGGGGTGGAATAGGTGGGCACAGAGTCGGGGAATCGACGACCATTTTTTTTAATTCTTCGGGTTCCCTTAACTGTGTCATTTGTACCTCCATCTTCCAGAAAGGCAATTCAGAGTCAACAAGTTTTGTGACCGAACATGCATGGTAGCCAGAGTAAGAGCGGCACTGGATGAAAGCCATGCAGCATTCATATGAAAGCGTTGAACTTTGTGTTCCTATCGCGAACATCAAGGACGACATGACGCATTGTGCAAAACCTAGGAGGCGCTTGCTAATGTTCATAAACGAACAAGTAAAACAAGAAAATTACATTGCCGGAAAATCGCACAACCCTTAGAAACATATATTCTCGCATCCACCATCAACTTAGCCCGTGGTCGATGCTGCAATGCTTCCATATCCAGAACGGTAGAGCAACACTGCAAATGCCCAGACATCTTATATCCTCCTCCCTCTTCCCAGACAAGTCAACGAGAGAGTTTTAGACCGATAACGTTGTGTTTATACCTCGACTGAGTTCAATGGCGCTATTAGGCCGGGTCCTCAGCAAGGATAGCTCTTAGATATGCCTGAAGTGGACCGGACTACAACAGAAACGTAGGCTGATATATCAGCCATGTGGAGGCGAGCATTCGTTTTCACTTTCAACTGCTTCAAAATTTTGGAAGCACATTTGCTCTGTAATCTTGGTCTTTTTTCAAAGCTGAATTAATTCCTTGCATCTCCTCACCTCCAACGTCGATTTCACATAAGAAATGAACAAATAGGTGAGAAGACACTCGTTCTGGTTGCTCACTACTGACTTGAAGTTTTTGATTTCTTTTTATGGGCTCTAAACATTAGATAGCCAAGCTATAGCGTTCCCAATGTGCTTCTCGACTCATGCTGTACATATCAAGATCCCTGGCAGGGTAGTCTACCCGTTTCGCCAATGTATTCGTTCCGCACACTCTTCCATGCTTTCTGTAGAGAAAGCAGACGTTCTCTTGCACAAGCTAATCAAAAGTTTTATGCTTTTCTACTACTCGAAGAAGAAAGGAATCTGATAGTATTTCTTCACCTTCCCAAGCACTACTTTAAAGTCGACGTTGTTCAATACTTATACTTATCAATACTAATACTTAATATCAATATCAACCCTATGTTGCGCTGTGCATTCAACTTCGTTAGGCATCGTTAGAGGTGATCAGGTAACATTTGATGAGCCGAGTCCGTGTACTCATAAGAACCCTTTGCCTCTATGACGGCTGAATCTCTCATATTAGAATAACATTCTTAACTTTAAAGGTGAAGAAGGTCACGGACTCCAGAGAATCTTTAAAGATCTTTGTAAACTATGCTTTTCATCTCCTTTCAATGGTAAAATGGTTATCCAGCTTTTATCAGGCACTGGGATTTTGAGCATGACTGCCAAATACCCACCAACATCCTTCTGTTTGCAAGATAAAACAGTATGGGTTATGTTTGAAGCACTAGGTGCATTCACTCAAATTAATAACAGAGAAGATTTCGTTAATTGAGGGTGTGGTTTTTAATGATTCACTTGTTCTCTCGCCTCGCTTATATCTCGATGTAATCAATAACTTCTTTCATAAAGCACTGGTCTGTCGCCGACTTGTATGCAGTGGCCCGGAGTCTAGGAACAAACATGCAACAACTGCCACGACCGACTTTCTATTAACCACGGCATTGATCAAGTAATTTTCTTCGTATTTTTGTTGAGCAAACGCGAGGTGTTATTATTCTTTGTCCACGATTAAGCTGACGTTTCGGCGGATTTCGCCTTCCTCAGAGCCTGGAAAGGTCAAGTTGATAGCAATCTACTCGGCCGTACGCTCCATAACCAAACAAAGAAACCCCAGACCAAAATTTCAATCACTTTGAACACAGCTTTGCACACTCACCGCTTCCTATGAGGTTTCCACTAAGTATGTCACGTAGAGACCAACCGCAAAGAAATCACATGGAAGTATAATGTGCCCCTCACATCAGAAAAGCAGTTTTATATACTGCCCTATATCAGCGTGCACAGCTGTGTTCAATGTGATTGAAATCTTGGTTTAGAGTTTCTTTGTTTGGTTATGGAGGCGTCCGGCCGAGTAGATTGCTATCAACTTGACCTTTCCAGGCTCTGAGGAAGGCGAAGCCCGCCGGAGCGTCAGCTTATTCGTGAATAAGGAATAATAACACCTCGCGTTTGCTCAACAAAAATACGAAGAATTGCTCTTGACAGCTCCCCATGCCGCTTGTTTCCTTCTGCCCAACTCTGGAGCTAAGTTGTTGATGTTGATTTCCACACCTAGATAGACGGAACTGGAGCATTCCGAGATATGCGTTCCGCTGAGCGTGAATGGGGCATGCGAAACCAATCCATTCTTCATGAACATCATTCTTGTGAGATTTTGCGAAGACCAAACTTTCCACAGGGTCTATCAAAGTCGTCAAGCATACGTTCCGCTTGGCTAATGTTTCGTGTTATAAAAACAGTGTTATCAGCAAAGCGAAGACGGTGTAATTGCCGATCACCGACCTTCACTCCCATATTATCTCATTTCAATTCTTGCAAGATGTTGCAGTTGAACGAGGCAATGGCATTCAAACATTATTTATACCATTAACACAATATTAACAATAATAATGAGATTCCAATGAAGTAGCCTTTTCTTAGCCGTAAGCGATGCCGCGCCGCGTCTATTCGCGGCCGGCGAGGCGGCTGAGGGAGACAGTATGCTGGGGCGGAGGGAGGAGACTGTATGCTCCGGAGACGGAGACAGTATACTGAGGTGCTACAGTGAAATGGTAAATGTGCGTAGCTTACTAGTATTTCGGCTAAGCTTGTTTTTGCTTGTATTAGTATTGGTTGTCGTTCTTCGAAGGGAATGTTTGCTTTATTTAAGCGTCCTTTACAACGAAAAATTCCGTGTTGATCTTTAACGATACTATAGGGATAAAGGAAACTTTTTGCCATCCCGGGTTAGGTGTTTCGTTGATGGTTTCGTATGATCACCCTTAGTGCCGCTTCGTATTCGACTTAGTGCCGTAATGTATGATTGCGAGAATGCTAACTCGATCTCTGGAATAATTCTTTCGCGTAATTGAGATTTCAATTTCGCTGTCACTTTATTAAGGAATCTCAGTACATATGCCACTGCATTTTGCGCCGTTATTAGTCGATTATGTGCTGACCAATCCAGCAATTCTAGAACCGGTTGGTCAAAAGTCGTCATTATCGTAGAATTGGACTTTATTTTTCACACTTTGTGGTATCGCAAAGGGCTTGATTTCTATTGGCAAATCTGAGTCTCTAATGAAATCGGGTCCTATCCACCAACAATGGCTCTTTAACTGAGACATACCTAATCCCCTCGTTGCACAATCGGCTGGATTTTGATCTGTAGGTACGTGGGCAAATTGAATAAGATTTTGCAAAGCCTTATCTATTCGACCTATTTCCCTGATGCGGTTTTTTACTCCCACTGATTTTCCTAAATTTTGTGATCGTATCCAACCTAGTGCAATTTCAGAGTCAGACATAATTAATATTATTTGAATAGATACGTGGTTTTTTAAAGCTGTATGTATTGAGTGGGCTAGACGGACTGTCATAGTTATAGCATTTAACTCAAGCTTTGGAATAGTGGTAACGTGGTTGATTAACTGTAGTTTGGATTTTCCCATAAGGAGAAACGAATATTTGATACTAAGTAGGCGCAAGTTGCCATACATTCTTTGCTGGCGTCCGCAAAGAGGATTAGTTTGGCTTCATGTCCGAGTTCGGCAACAAATCGTGGGATGGAGATTTCAAATCCATTTAGATTTCTGACAATTTTTTCCCATTCGTCGGCATGTAGTTTTGAGCGGTGTGTCCCACGTATAATCGAGGTTCCAAAGTTTTTGAAGAAATTGTTTTCCTCGTATTGTTAGTGGTGTGAGCCATCCTAGGGGATCGTAGATTGCTGCTACCTGTTCTGCTACTGAACGCTTCGTCAGCTTTGATTTGCATGAATATTTGCATGAGAGAAGTAGTTTATCGTTTTCCGAATCCCATGCTATTCCTAGGATCTTTTGTTGGTTGCTTGATGCCAAGTCCTTCGAGGGGATCTAGCGAATGAGTTGTTTATTGTTTGACATAAATTCTCGTAAATTCATGCCTAAATCTTTGAAAATTTGCTTTGATTGCTTAACCTTGGCTATGGCCTCTTCTAATGACGAACTTGTGATAATAACGTTATCGACATATGTATTGTTCGTAAGTTCGTGGGCCAACGCTGCACTGGACACTTGGGTCTCTAAGTGATGCTTAATTGTTCCTGCTAGTAGGAACGGTGAACAATTGAGGCCAAAAGTTACCCGTGTGAATCTGTAGGTAACTATGTTTTTTGGCTCGCAAGGTTGTGAGATGCCACGAATCCATAGAAATCGTGTAGCATCTCTATCTTGCTCGTGGAATCGTTCTTGCGAGAATGCTTTCTCTACGTCCGCAATCATTGCAATATTTCCTACGCGAAAACGAAGTAGAATATCGCATATTCGAGGAAGAAAGACTGGCCCTTGGTGGAGAATGTCATTTAATGAGGGCTCTAGTACTGGATGCGCGGATGCATCGCAAACGATTCGTAATTTTGTGGTTTCCTTATGTGGAGTTACCACGGCGTGATGCGGTAGATAGTGAATAATGACACCTTGTTGGCGTATCGATTGATCGACTTCCTCAATAATGTTCTCATTTAGTTGTTGTATTATCGTTCCGTTATATTTTTCTAGTAGGGAAGGATTTTTCGTCAGTGTGGCGATTGTCCCTTGCAATCGCCGAAATGCCTTGCATTTGTTCTCAGGGAGTGTAGTTGAGTTGCTTTTCTACGGAAGTCTCACATAATAACTATCGTCACGTCTCTCTATCGTTTTCGCAAAATGTTCCCAAATTTCAGCGTTTTGCTGCCTTTGTTCTTCCATTTTCGATCCCGTAAATTCGTTAATTCCTGATGATTCTAGTGCGCAAAAATCTTCCCATGATTGTTGTTCATAAGGTTGAGGGTTGGGTACTGTAGTCTCTGTGACAAGGAGTGTACTTTCTTGCGATTTAATGTACCGCTTATGGTTGGCTCCTACCACTAGATAACCTAGTTTAGAGGGAACTAACTTTAATCCCGACGGTAATGTTTTGTTCTGTCTTAGGTTACTATCAAGTAGAGAAAATACATCTGAACATCCGAGTAGGATTTGTGGATGTACGCTGTTACAGTCAGGATCGATCGACAATTTAATATTACTATAACGGAGGAGCTTCTTATCTTTTTGGCTGAGAGGTATACGCTTCAGAGGTTTGGTGATGGTCTCGATCCTGGTTACTGTGATTTCATGTTCTGTTCCATGGACATCCCACAATTTTACTGCGGTAACTCCACAGTTCTTTTTCACTTCGTTAAGAGCTACGAACGTGTTAATGGATATTTATTTATGTGATCTTATAAACTGATCTTCTTAAGCTGACGCGAGGTTGGTACAGATTTTCGTTGTCGTTATCGTTGTCGTTGTTTTTGATGTTATTGAACGATGGCTGACGTTTTGGCGACTTCGCCTTCCTCAGAGCCGTGATGTTATGTGCGGGACTGAAACGTCAGCCATCGTTCAATAACGTCAAAAACAACGACAACGACAACGACAACGAAGATCTGTACCAACCTCGCGTCAGCTTAAGAAGATCAGTTTATAAGATCACATAAATAAATATATCAACTATCTATGCCGAGGTTCATAGAAAGTCGGTCTTTCGTGTTAATGGATAATTCTACGGAATCAATATTTCGTAAATGAAGACGTTCAGCCAATTCGTTGGTGATAAATGAACGATCGGATCCTGTGTCAAGCAAGAGAGCTACTGGTTCATTTGTCTAACTGAATGGGTTGAAGATCTGCGCTTGTCCTGCCAAAACTTGGACACTCGTTGTGTCTTCTTTCATTGCATAGAGTATGACCGTATCATTCTGATAGTTTTGTTGGGATTCTACTGCATTGATTCGTGATTGCGTAGTCTTCTCGCCTTTCGTAGTGTTGACAGGCCCTTTTCGTTTGTCTCTTTGGTCTACTTCTGACTGATTAAGCTGTTCTTTTAAAGGTTGTTGGCGCTTACAAATGGACGTGTGATGTCCACGTTTACTGCATACTCGGCAGCACCCACCTTTGCAAGCCGATGTTTGGTGAAACTTTGATCCACAGTTAAAGCAAAGATTCCGATCTTTTATAATCTGTACTCTTTCTTCATATGTTCGCACTTTTTTGCAGTCAATTGGGAAATGTACTTGTGTTTCACTCACAATAGAAACATGGATATATTTTGCTCGTATACACGCGGGTTTGAGGCCCGAAAGGTTGCTGTAGGGATCTATTACCAGTACCTCTCAAGTCTGATGTGACACTGATGTTTCTGCCCAGCTGTTGTTGTATCCTGAGCTCCCTGCTTATATATTCTTTGATATTCAAAAATGAACCGCAAGGAGGAGTGTCTTGTCATCACGCGTGACCTAGCGCCATACCTCAGGCTGATCCAATGATCTGACATGGACCCAGTTATCGACCATGTATTACTCTGTGCGGCGGCTATCCACCAACTAACTTAAATACTTACAACAAATAAACGGTAGGTGTTTGAATGAAGCTGTTTCTTATGCGAATACAAATCGATTTATCAAGTTTTATCTGCTAGGGTTATGAAAGTGTTTGGCTGAGTAGATCGCATCTCAATTTGACCTTTCCAGGCTCTGAAGAAGGCGAAACCGCCGAAACGTCAGCAATTGTGTTCTAATAAATTCTATATTAACAACCTCGTGTCTGCTTATTGATGAAAAACATTGAATTATTCTTTGATAGATTTTAAAAAATCTTCAGTCTTGTATGTTTTATCGGATTCTCGAGTTCTTTGATCCAGTACGTGTCTTTGGATATCTCTCGTAAATTTCTTAAGAAGTTGATTTTGCAGGTACATGGTGTCTATAATTTCCCCGTTGTGTGCTAGTTGGCTGATTACGGACAAATGCTCGCACAATGTCTGCTGATCTTCAAGACGGTCGCTGTTCGCTTTGGTCGTCTGTACTCTGTTGAGTAATTCGTCCAGCAGATCTTGTTTATTAGCGTACTTCTGCTTTAGATAGGTGATAACCATCTGGTAGGATTCTCGTGTTATTCTGTATTGATTGACGAAAGCTTTCGCTTTCCCTTCAAGAGAATCTAATAGGTAGTTCATTTTCAAGAAGTCGTCCATTTTTTTGTGAGTGCACTGAGTGGTTGAACGCTTCCCAAAAGGTGTCCCACTCCCATAGTTTTCCGCTCAATTTTGGAATAGGTATAGGTGGGAGCTTTACTGCTAGAGGACTGATGTTTGTACTACTCGAAACGTTGTTTTTTGTATCTTCTAAAGTGTTTTTTAGTTTCAAGAACTTGAAGAGATAACGGGTTGCTCTTTCAAGTAACTCAAGTGTTTTTTCGGTGTTTGTATTAATTCTATTGCGTGCATCCTCTACTAATGGGATATTAGGATCAAGATGATCCGCTTCTTCACTATACTTATCGAGTGCTATCTGGACGTTTTCCATTTCAAACTGAATGGCGAATATTGCATCCGTGATGCTTTTTATTAGCGTATTGACGTAGGAAATGCGATCGATTTCGTCATAGGGAAGTTCTACTTGGGACAATGCTAAGTATTCACTATCGTCAAGATTACTTAGGAGACGGTTAGAAGCCCTTGTTAAAGCTCCTTGACGTGAAGACATTGAGGAAGTCATTATAAAGCGAAAGCAAACGTATTGGTTTCCCTGTTTGAGACTGATTGTCCTGTGACCTTTCTTGACAGTAGCTTGGTTGTTGCACCAGACTTTATTGATTTGGCCAATGCACCAAATATTGCAGTTGCTAGTCGAAAATAGGCCTTCGAGTCAGTTCTCGGCACCGAATAATCACTAGCCTTTAGCAGAATGGTCGACTTCGTGAATAAATGCCACGCGGGACTTTTCGTAGCAGTCACAAGGCAATACCTCAAACTTGGGTAATTAAACCTTTATATACATAAATGCTACACTAATATCATGATAGTAACGATAGAGAAGTAATGATAGAGGAATGACACAAGTTAGAGCTCTGAGGTGCTAAGGCCTGTAGTGAAGTGAAGCTTACAATGAGGCAATGGCATTCAAACATTATTATACCATTAACACAATATTAACAATAATAATGAGATTACAACGAAGTAACCTTTTCTTAGCCGTAAGCGATGCCGCGCCGCGTCTATTCGCGGCCGGCGCGGCGGCTGAGGGAGACAGTATGCTGGGGCGGAGGGAGGAGACTGTATGCTCCGGAGACGGAGACAGTATGCTGAGGTGGTGAGGGTTACAGACTGTCCGTGTTTCGGCCAAGCTAAGATTTCAACATTATAGCGATGAGGAGCATTTTAGTGGATCGATGAGGACTGTAAGTTACACGAGCGTTGACGGTGCTATGGACAGTGAATGATGAGTCATCTACGGAACACAGTCAGGCGGCTGGTCGTGAATAACGCTATGTCAGCAACGTGAACTTTGAGCATCGATGGGTGCACCATTGCCTAAGAGTCAAGGGCCAGTATGATAAATGGCTACAAAACTGATAAGCCTATAGCGGCTTAGCAGAATACATAGCATAAGTTGGCCGCTTAGCGGCATTGTACACATTGCGTATACATTATGGAAGGAATGGTACATGCCACCGATGGCGTCGCAAACAGAACGCATTTGGAAACACCCGTCTGACATCGCACCGTAGACAAGCTGAGAAACGAGATACAATAATCTGCTGATTACTGAAGGATGAATGTGAATGTGTGAATGAATATGATTGAAGGAGAATGAATGAGTATGACTAAGAATGAGTTGAGGATGATTCAGGATGTGGTTGTGAGGAGCGGATTATCCGCGCTACCGATCTGGTGGGTGATGGCATGTCTCCGCCGTCGAAGGCACCTGGCTTATATCGGCCGCGGGAGCCGCGTGCGTAT
This sequence comes from Angiostrongylus costaricensis, assembly GCA_900624975.1. NCBI lineage: Eukaryota > Metazoa > Nematoda > Chromadorea > Rhabditida > Metastrongylidae > Angiostrongylus > Angiostrongylus costaricensis. The sequence continues at coordinate 75,141 of UYYA01004525.1, read as the reverse complement.
GCAACCGCGGTTAATCTGGATTGTTGATCCTGGACCGCAATAGACTGTACCTAATTGCCTGAAACATCAAACATCATTAGCTTCGTTGTTTCGCAAGGAAGTAGTAAACTGTTCCACTGTTACGCCTTCTTCGGACATCGTTGGTATGCTACTGAAGTCAAACCTGAATCGCTATTGTGCCTGAAACATTGAACATAATTGATCCTTAATACTGAAACATACAGTAGTAGAAAGATACAAATATATATAGAAAGAAATAGAAACTATTCTGGGAATAGTTGCTATACAAACCGTTCTGGAGAGTAGCACGAAATAATTGTGGCGAGATTGTGTCACCTTGCCTAACCCCTCTTTTGACATCAATGGTAATATCGTTGCAGAATGGTGACATCTTGGTTGCGAAATTTTTCAACAGCTCACGAAAAATATTTATGTACTGAGTAGGGACTTCTTGACTATCGAGGGCTTCCATGGCGACTTCTATCTAAATTAAGTCAAAAGCCTTCTTTACATCGATAAAGTGAGACAGAGCGGTTCTTTATATTCTCGCCATACTTCAATGAATCTCGTTATCGTGTGAATGTATTCTATCGTACTAAATCCTTTTCGAAACCCTGCTTGCTGACATGGTTGCTCTTCGTCCAATGTCCTATCAATCCTGTTTAAGATAAGTCGAGTGAAAAGTTTGTAGACTACAGACAGCAAACAGATAGGGAGATAGCTGCGATATTATGTATGTCACCGTTCTTGAACAATAACACGGTACTGCTGGTCTTTCACTGAGTAGAGACCTTCCATTCAGACATGTAACGCGTCAAAAACCGAGCCACTGTGCTTAAGAGGACTGGTGGAAGGTTCCTCAGGTTCCAGTCTAATCCTGTCCGGACCTGGTTCTGTTCGATTTTTCACCGAAGAAATGGCATGCCGGATTTCGGAAGGGAGAGCCGGTGGTGCAACATATCCACCCTCCTTTATTTCTTATAACGGAAAGTGAACGTGGCTATCGAAGAGATCTGGGTAGTATTTGTAAATGATTTTCTCCATTGCCTTTCTGGACGTTGTAACTGTTACGTCTGGGCGTCGGAGTGCAATCATCTTGGTTCTGTAATTGGCGAAGCTTCGATAGGCTTTGCAAACGCTTTTCCTAGCCTTTGCAGCTTCGACCATTACTGCTGCTCTCCTCTCTTTAAGATCCTCTTACATCGCCCGTCTGCATATTTTGCAAGTTCGGATGTGTGTTCGCGGTTCCCTGCTCCTCGTGCGATTCCACGCTGGCCCATCAGCTCGAGTGTTTTTGGAGACAGACGTCTCTTGCTGACTTTCGGACTCTTAGACTTCATAGTTCTAACGTAGAGATATTGAATAAGCCGATCGTATTTGTCGTCGATGTTCTCGAAAACGACATCTTTCCAACAGTCGACTAATGAATTGAATAAGTCCCAGTCTGTGGTGGTTCCGGGAATTCGGTTTTTGAATTTAGCGACTTTTTCTCCATTTCGCGAGAAATCGAATCTTGCGCAAAAGAGGCTATGGTCGGATCCCGTGTAAAATTTTGAGACAACAGCGATATCGGTTAGGCAAAACCTTCTATTTACTATGATGTAGTCTATTTCGTTATGGTGCTCTCCAATACGGACTCCTACGTTCAGCGTTGAGGGCTCAGCTTTTGGAATTGCGAGTTACCATGAATCATCGTGGTCGGCACGATAAACTGAGACAGCCGCTCGCCCTGCTCGTTCCATTTCAATCCGTTGGTCCCAATGTGACGTTCTTCAGACGTTCTTCTTAGTCAGTAATGGCGTTGAGATCTCCAATGTTGACCTTGAAGAATGTATGGTCTTCTCTGTAGAACTTCTCCAAGTCCATATAGAACGCTTCGACTTTTTCTTCGTCATAGTTTGATGTGGGCGCTTAAACAACGAAGACTGTTAAAGGTGGTATTGATCCGCATCTTTTTAACTCGAGAGACCGACTTTCTATGAACCTCGGCATAGATATATTTATATATTATTTATGTTGATATATTTATTTATGTGATCTTATAAACTGATCTTCTTAAGCTGACGCGAGGTTGATACAGATCTTCGTTGTCGTTGTCGTTGTCGTTGTTTTTGATGCTACTGAACGATGGCTGACGTTTCGGCGACATCGCCTTCCTCAGAGTCTGGACGTACTTCATGTTAGAATACTTTTTATTATTCGGTGGAAAATAAGGTTAAAGTATTAATGAAGATCAAACTAATAGACGCCATATTGAACAGAAAGGCCACTCACCGTGATGTTACGTGCGGGAAATTGAAATATTTCAAAATGATATTTTGACCCCGGGGCGTGTCTTGCTCGCGTGAGCTACGTGTGGGACAGTCCCGCACGTAACATCACGGTGAGTGGCCTTTCTGTTCAATATGACGTCTATTTGAAAGTTTGATCTTCACTAATACTTTAACCTTCTTTTCCACCGAATAATAAAAAGTATTCTAACATAAAGTACGTCCAGACTCTGAGGAAGGCGAAGTCGCCGCAACGTCAGCCATCGTTGAATAACATCAAGAACAACGACAACGATAGCGACAACGAAGATCTGTACCAACCTCGTGTCAGCTTAAGAAGATCAGCTTATAAGATCACATAAATAAACACATCTTTTTAATCGTAAACATCCGATTCTGGTTGTTAGGTGTTCGAATGAATCAATGTTTATAGACAAACTCGTCTTGACGAGAACGCCAGCACCGCCGATTTCTCTACTGTGGTATGTTCCGAGGACCAGTTCTTCTCCGGTGTCATAGACGGCGTTGAAAGGCTGGCGTCTCCTCGTCTCGGCCAGGTCGATGACGTCGTACCTTATCCTTCTTGCTTGTATGAGCAAGTCTTCTATCGAGGACTCGGATGCAACTGTACGTGCATAGAGGTACAGATCGTCACCATAGTTTTTTAAAATCCAGGCACCTTCCACTGGTCCTGAGATATTAGCAGCATCTCCGAACTCGTCCTACCCAACGCTGCAAGGTTGTGGGCTCTCTCGGGGTTAGGGAGGTGGGGCTCGTTCTTTCTACTGTGTTTAGCATTTTTTGATACCCACATATAACTTGCCGGGCTCTGAACGTGGGGGCTGGGTATACTCACGGGTAACTTGCCAGGCTTTCCTAGAGTGGACATGGAGGTTATTTGTTGGAGGCGAGTTCTTACCGCCTTCCATAAACTTCCCAGTCACTTGATTGCAGGCTTTTGACCGAATTGACTCGTAGAATATAACCCGCATATGCAAGAACGCACCCACACACGCATGCATGAATACACCTAGCAAATACAGAAAGTATGTGGCAAAACAGAGCAGCAAAAACAGGGAACCCATCCCCTAGATCCATCTACGTCTCAGGAAAGCAAAGGTCACTCTTGATCCGCAATTAATCCTCTATCGGCCACCTGGTGACGCGCCACGTAGTCCCAATACTAATCGGCCATCGGGATCCCTCATATGAGGGAGGTCTGTGGACAGATATAAAATACGCATACGTATAGAGAAAATTTGTAACCGAGGGCTTCCCTCGAAGAAGGATCTCATGCCGAACAGTCACGAAGCAATGTGGCGCTCCCCATCTGGCGGATAGGAGATTAGTCGCAAACCAAAAACAACCTTTGCTTTTCTGTGACGCAGGTGGATCCAGGCTATCGATTCCCTTCACTGTTGAGCCGATTCGGCGCATGCCTCCTGTATTTGCGACGACATATTCATACGTATGTTCACAGATGTATTCTCGCTTACGCAGATTGTATACTACAAATTAATTCGGCTAAAGGACGTAACAAGTCTACTAGGAAGAGGTTAGGATCCGCCTCCTACGAATAAGCTAGTCTACTCTGAAAGAAGCTGGCACGATAGCTTTGAGTACAAAGTGCTAAACGCAGTAAAACAAATGAACCTCATTACACTGATCCTGAAGTGGTACCCGATGCGACAGCATGAGGTAGAACGAGTACGGAGAGGATGCCAAAATTTCAGAGTCACTCTAGGCTATCCAATCTTGAATGACAAAGTGGGCGATTTGTGCTTACGATGGACGTACATTTGCATCTGAGTCCTCGATAGAAGACTTGATCATCCATGCAAAAAGGATAGGGTAGGACCTAATCGAAGTGGCCAAGACGAGAACACTCCACCAATCCAACGCCGTTTTTGACACCGGAGAAGAAGTGTTCTTCGGAACATGCGACATTAGGGAAGTGGGTGATGTCGTCGTTCTCGCCAACACGGGCTTGGCCATGAACATCGATTTATTGGTATTAAAACAACTAACGACCTGGATCGGACATCTACGATTGAGGAGATGTAATTCAGTACCGGTTTTGACAATCTTCGTCGGTAACTGACATCAGCCTATGACGAAGTCGAAGTCTGAACAAGTGTCCAACAAGTCCAACAAAAGAGAGAGGACAATACAATCTTTATTGCCATCGCAAAGGATTTTAGCGCTAAGATTGGATCGAGAAGATTATCTGAAGAACGCTACAATGGAACCGACAGGTAGGAATGGATTGAGCAGGTCGAATAGTTTACTTAGTGCAATGAACAACGTCAAATTTCACAATGGGGACGACGATTGCATGGGTTCGGTACGGTTTATCTAATCTCTTGCTACCTGTCCGGGGTCGAATACATTGGCGAAACCGGTGGACTGCTCTGCGTCCTTACAAAAGACCGCCAAATTGGTAAATTTAAAGTGAAATCAAGTACCTCACTAGGAGTGCGCAGAGCACAGAGTCATAATGCAAAAGATTTTGAAGTAGGAGTCACTCTCCTCGCACAGGAATGCAAGACATCAAAGCGTAAAACTCTTGAAGCGTTTTGGATAATTTCGAATGATCAAAAAATGAACAGCAAGGTGGAGCGTTCTGCTATTACGCCTGACCGCCTATGCCTCAGGCTGATTCATCGATCTGGGCCAGCCACATCCCCCTTTTAAAAAAGCTGTTTATTATGCGAACGAAAACATACGTTAAGTTTTGCCTGGAGAGGTCATGAAAGAGTTTGGTTGAGTAGATTACATGCTTATTTGACCTTTCAAGGCTCTGAATAAGGCGAAGCCGTCGAAAGATCAGCCAGTGGGCATTAAAAAGTGCTGTAATAACAACCTCGTGTTTGCTTATAATGGAGAGACAAGTGAATTATTAATTAATACCGGGGTTTAAAAAAATTCGTTCTTTAGGTTGGTTTCCATATTAGCCGTAATATTTCGTAGAAATGGTGTGCCAAACGCATTTAAAAGAGGTAGGTGAAAAACGGTGGAACTTCTGCCCTAGCTCGAAAACCAAGGTGAGTTGAACAGAGTTATATCTCCAATGTTCTAAGGATTTTTAAGAATTTCTATTTTCGACATATTCATAAAATTTCAGTACGTTATGGCAGAGGATTCCTCGCTAAAGAACATTTTCTGCAGCTGAGGATGGGGAAGGGCGGAAACAGATGTGCCATCTTTCAGAAACATCCATAAAGATAAAAGTCCATGATCTAAGTTCATTCTAGCAAATTTCCGTTTCGAGTCGATGTTGGTCATTTCCAACTACTCAGTCTACTTTTTTATTTTCTATTCCTACTTTTTTATACTTTATTTTTGGCGTTTTCTCTATGAAGAAAAGCTTGCATAGGTGTGGCTGCTTCCAGAAACTACACGACAGTGTGTCCAATTAACGAACGTTTATTAAGCTTTTTTGATAGGAATACAATATAAAAATCAAAGGAGAAACATGAGCATGTTTGTCTTATTTCTGAAGCTTTCAGATCTGCTGAAGAAGTTGAAACGGGCGAAAATTGTGACCGACACTCACTAGTGGTTTACCGCAGGCGCACTGCTGGCTTCACAAAACTCAAACACCTACATTTATCGCTTATCATTCCGCTGACCATGGAATTTGCTTACTCGATTAACGAATATGCACTTTTTAAGTGACATAATGATTAAACACAAATTTCCGATTACAATGGCTACCCTCAAAGTCAGACTCTATCCAAACGAAACATGTGTAAGAGGGAAAAAGTACACGAATAAGTTAAACTAAGAAGTAGTCTGAATAAGAAAAAAAAGAAAGAAATGTTGAAACTAAAAAGAGTACTAGGTTTTCTTTTCTATTTTCTATTAAATTTGCTTTCGATGACCATTGCTGAACAAGACTTTTCGGTTTCAGATTTCCAGGAACTGGAAATCGAAGAAGTACAATTACGTATTAATTATCCTTCCAGATTTTGACATCTTACGACGTGGCAAGCTCTGGGAAGGTTTCGGCTTGCTCTCTGTTGCGCTTCCGGTTTCCGTTTCCTCCGTGGCATTACGGGGACATAGTGTTTTGAGCGCCCAACCACTGCTGCAAGTCTGCTGCTGACTGGTCCTTGTGTTTCGCCTCGAGTTTTAGCTTTGAAATCAACTGCTTCTTTTCGAATGAACTGCTCGAAGACGCTTCTGCAATTCGCTTTGATGCTACCAACTGAATTATAGGTTTGTGTAACGAAATAAGGTCTCAAATGAGTAATGTTTGCGCTACTTTAGTCTACCTGAAGGTCCGCCTAGTCCTGCAGCTGACGATGGGCGATCACTACTAGTAATTCTGTTGATACTGTGGAGCGAGATCAAGTTCTTGGTTTTGGCAAAACTGTTTTTCCTTTTCTAAACTAAATAAATCTTAGCAGTACAGAAGACTTCGTCCCGAATCGGCGTAACTGAGTAACCTTCAGCAGCTCAAGAGAACAACAAACGTTTCGCAACATTTCTATATCTAATGGTATTATAAAAAATAATATCGAAAATCTATGTTGAGCAGTTTCCTTTTTGAATTCCTACAATTTTCTTGTTTGTAAAATTGTAGTAGATCGAATGAGTAGTATCAAACAAGTCAATACCTTGCTAAAGTAATAAAACAGTCAAAGTTTCTGGTAATCGTCCAAAGCTTAAAAACTCCTTTCGGCTGCTGTTAGAAGTGTTTTTACCAGAAAATTACCTGGTGTTAGTAAACTTGAATTTGATAAGTTACAGCATTGATTGGGGTGATAAAAGTCTGATAGCAGTTCCGTCGGGAAATTCGCACGGAGTATTATGCTCGAGCTGACCGTATAGTCAGCGACGGGAGAGGGCTTTATATCCTGGAAGACCATGCATAGAGCCTGGAATCATCGATATTGAATGTGTAATCTGACGGTATTTTTTTAACAACAGTTTTGCTTTTGATGGCTATCAAAGGCTCACAGTGAATAGAATGCCTTGATCAGTGGAGAAATGACGATGTTAGCTGTGACTTCTGGCTCTGGTTCTTCCAGGTCGTTTCAGCATGCAGGGAAATACACGGACATTATAATTCCCGTGAATGAAGTAAAGATCTTACTTTTTTCATTTTGGCTGAGAAATATGCTACTGTATCCACTCTCTCCTGGCAGTTGTTTTAATTTGTAATTTTTCTCGTTTTTTTAAATCTCATCGTTCAACATTGGCAGGCTATCCTTCTCAACCTTCTTCTCTTTTTGATCAGAAGGTTTCGACACATTAGCCGTTTTCTCAGCTGCTACATTTTTCATTCTGTTGTGGCTTTTAATTAAGAACAGACTGTGAAGTTATCTGGTTACGAACGAAACGATTTACCTGATTATTTTCAAAACGATACGGCGACTAATGGACTAGTATTCCCAACGCGAACAATTCGGTAGGGTAGCAGACGGTTGAATGGACGTTAAAACATCATGTATTAAGACACCACGTTAACACATCGAAAAGATTAGTATCAACGGTATCTGGTCGACCTATCATAGACTCAACTTAACACGGAAAAGTCACGTTTGCTGATACGAAGGAACTCGTTGGACGATTCCATCCAAATATGAGAAGTACATTTCATTGGTTTATTGCTTGACCACGGTTTGGCGTTTTACCGGTTGAGGATGTAATAAAACCTAGGTTTATTTCCCAACGATGACCTGAAAAAAGTTTAATATTTCCGTACGGAAGCACACCTTGGAGTAAGCTTTGCGATGACAAACTCCGAAGAACTTGTCTTTCGTCGCTTTTCGCCAGAAATTGTTTAAAGAAAGGTATCACACTATAAATGTGATGCCAATTCCGCTCCTAATGCGAACTATACGAACTTAGTGCGCTGCTAGTTAGATCTTACCAGTGTCGGCCCTAGTTACTCTGCCATCACCACTCTACTACAAGTGCCGAGTAGTAGGTCCAATTCAGAGGTTTTCATTGATTCCATTTATTCATTCACTGTTATTCAACTTCGTCCGCTCGTCATTTAGACTCTACGTATATTTAGAATTTTCATATTGGAAGGTAAGTGTGAAACATGATACCTGTCACCCATAGTTGATCGTCGAGTGACTCGAGTGAGCGCCGGAAAATCTTCCATTTTTCCCTTTCGCGTGCAAGAGTAGCCCAGTGGGTTTTGCTCGCACTAGGAACCATTTGAACATCGCATCTTTCTGAGGAACTAGAACACCTGAGAAACCTTCCACCAGTCCTCTTAAGCACAGTGGCTCGGTTTTTGACGCGTTACATGTCTGAATGGAAGGTCTCTACTCAGTGAAAGACCAGCAGTACCGTGTTATTGTTCAAGAACGGTGACATACATAATATCGCAGCTATCTCCCTATCTGTTTGCTGTCTGTAGTCTACAAACTTTTCACTCGACTTATCTTAAACAGGATTGATAGGACATTGGACGAAGAGCAACCATGTCAGCAAGCAGGGTTTCGAAAAGGATTTAGTACGATAGAATACATTCACACGATAACGAGATTCATTGAAGTATGGCGAGAATATAAAGAACCGCTCTGTCTCACTTTATCGATGTAAAGAAGGCTTTTGACTTAATTTAGATAGAAGTCGCCATGGAAGCCCTCGATAGTCAAGAAGTCCCTACTCAGTACATAAATATTTTTCGTGAGCTGTTGAAAAATTTCGCAACCAAGATGTCACCATTCTGCAACGATATTACCATTGATGTCAAAAGAGGGGTTAGGCAAGGTGACACAATCTCGCCACAATTATTTCGTGCTACTCTCCAGAACGGTTTGTATAGCAACTATTCCCAGAATAGTTTCTATTTCTTTCTATATATATTTGTATCTTTATACTACTGTATGTTTCAGTATTAAGGATCAATTATGTTCAATGTTTCAGGCACAATAGCGATTCAGGTTTGACTTCAGTAGCATACCAACGATGTCCGAAGAAGGCGTAACAGTGGAACAGTTTACTACTTCCTTGCGAAACAACGAAGCTAATGATGTTTGATGTTTCAGGCAATTAGGTACAGTCTATTGCGGTCCAGGATCAACAATCCAGATTAACCGCGGTTGCATACGCACGCGGCTCCCGCANGCCGATATAAGCCAGGTGCCTTCGACGGCGGAGACATGCCATCACCCACCAGATCGGTAGCGCGGATAATCCGCTCCTCACAACCACATCCTGAATCATCCTCAACTCATTCTTAGTCATACTCATTCATTCTCCTTCAATCATATTCATTCACACATTCACATTCATCCTTCAGTAATCAGCAGATTATTGTATCTCGTTTCTCAGCTTGTCTACGGTGCGATGTCAGACGGGTGTTTCCAAATGCGTTCTGTTTGCGACGCCATCGGTGGCATGTACCATTCCTTCCATAATGTATACGCAATGTGTACAATGCCGCTAAGCGGCCAACTTATGCTATGTATTCTGCTAAGCCGCTATAGGCTTATCAGTTTTGTAGCCATTTATCATACTGGCCCTTGACTCTTAGGCAATGGTGCACCCATCGATGCTCAAAGTTCACGTTGCTGACATAGCGTTATTCACGACCAGCCGCCTGACTGTGTTCCGTAGATGACTCATCATTCACTGTCCATAGCACCGTCAACGCTCGTGTAACTTACTCTCCAGAACGTCTTGCAAGCATTGAAATGAGATAATATGGGAGTGAAGGTCGGTGATCGGCAATTACACCATCTTCGCTTTGCTGATAACACCGTTCTTATAACACGAAACATTAGCCAAGCGGAACGTATGCTTGACGACTTTGATAGACCCTGTGGAAAGTTTGGTCTTCGCAAAATCTCACAAGAATGATGTTCATGAAGAATGGATTGGTTTCGCATGCCCCATTCACGCTCAGCGGAACGGATATCTCGGAATGCTCCAGTTGCGTCTATCTAGGTGTGGAAATCAACATCAAGAACAACTTAGCTCCAGAGTTGGGCAGAAGGAAACGAGCGGCATGGGGAGCTGTCAAGAGCATTGATGATGTAGTAAAGAGAACAAAGAGCACCAGACCCGGCGCCCACCTTTTCGACTCAACGGTACTTCTCCCGCTAACCTATGCTTAAGAAACCTGGTCGCTGCGTAAGCAGGGTGAAAGAACACGCAGTGTTATTGAACGTGCAGTCGAAAAGGCGATGCTAGGAGTATCTGGTTTCACGTAAGTAAGGGAAGGAATCCGAAGCTCCGACCTGCATCAGCTGTCAAAAATCAAAGTTGCCATTCTGTATGCCAAACAGCCGAAGAGCCGGAGACGTAGTGCGTGTGAATAACAACTGGTGGACAAGAGCCGTTAGTAACTGAATTCCTCGGGGTGTTAAACGTGCTGCAGGAAGACCACCGCCTCCATGGTCAGAGTTCTTCACAAAAAGTCTAGAAAAAAGACATGATGCTCGACGAGTTCCTAGAGCGAGCGGAACTCGCTGGGCTGCTCTTGCACGCGGCAGCGAAAATGAAGGGTTTACTGGCGTCCGCCCGAGTCACTCGGCGATCAACGGGCATACAGGTGATACAGGTGATACAGATGATTTTATATCTGTGGTTCTTGTGTCGATTTGGCATTCGGATACAGTTCTATATCTGTTCTTTTCTCCATTCAGCACTGATCTATCCACTAAAAATACAATGTAGATTTACGTGTTCACGCAGTCTTTGCTTGTTTCTCTTCAAGTTTGACTTCTTTTTAACCCCGGCATTGATTTCCGCGCTTCTATAAGACCCGAACTATTACGCTTCTTCCCCACTCACAGTTCATTTTTGAGAACTAGCCACCAAGGTTTTATGACAATTTCGGCCCTCTTTGCTTTTCAAAAAGCTCCAAAAAACTACACACTGGATGCATTTGCAGCGTTCATAAACGTTTATGATATCGTTGTGGATCAATGCGACCTTTGACCAAATACTATACAGCAATGAGGTACTGTACGGTAACTTTTTATACTTTTCATTATTTTGTAGATTCCAGGGGCTCAATTTCGATCAACACGGTGTCCGAAATCACAAGTCTATAAAAAGGACACCTTGTCGGATGCCTCCTTCTCTATTTAAGATCTTCTTTTACCGCTTGTCTGCATCAGCCCATCTATGTTTCGCTATCGGTGCATGGTCTTTTAAAAACTTTTGTGACAATGTTATTGTCACTTTCGAATATTACCCTAGATGCCTGTTCTCAAACTTTAATAGCTCGCCTTCTGACAAACAAGGACAGGGAAAAGCTATCGTGCCAGCTTCTTTCAGAGTAGACTAGCTTATTCGTAGGAACGCTTTTCAATTTAGGCTTCTAGCCGATCTTGTTTCTTCACCGCGTTTAATGCTTTGGTCAGTTAAAGTCCATTGTCTTTAGAGGAAGCTATAAGTTTCTAAGTGCACGGCAAAGTAAATCTTAAGCGCATTAAGAAAGACACATGAAGCCAGTTATAAAAATGAGTACACGATCTCTATAGGTAAACAATAAAAAATGAGCTGATTGCTCAATAACACTGTACTTCGTCAAACTCACTAACTGAAACACAACTACATGTGCTAGAAACTAGATGAAAGAATACCTTCTCTGAAATCCACTGAATCTCACAATCTACACCACACGAAAGTTCCTGCCATTTTTTGGATTTCTCAAGTGCATCTCATCGGAAAGATAGAGAGCCTTCAAAGTTCTCAAACCTAGAGTACTTATGTTCAATGTTCACTAGACTCTGCAACGAATCTATGGAATTCAATATTTCATTTTTCTTGTATGTCGAAATTGCAGAAAAAGCAGGTCAGTCGAATAACTTGGTGGTGTATAGCAGATCCGATCCATCATAGCTTCCTCAATGTGGACGAAACGATTGCAACGAAAAAATACGTCCAGCAAATCTACGAAATGCTAAGAAATCTCAACAGCTGCGCACCGCATAGTTCAATAGAAAGGGACCAAACCTCCACGAATGCGCCACGCCGAACGGTGCACTATCGACGCTGCCGAAGTTGAACGCGATGGCCTATGAAACTCTACCACATCCACCATAGTTGCCAAACCTATACATATACACATATTTTTACTTTATACGAATGTAGTCGGAGGTGACTGAATGTATACCTGGCCTTTACAATGACTCGCCGTGGCCTACCGATATATCGAGCCAGTGCAGTTATCCCTCAGGCCAATCTGGTACCAGTTTGCCGACCCCAGAGGGATAGAAGGCTTGCTGGGTCATGGGCACGGGGTTTGATTCCAAGTGCGTGTCGCAGTGGAGCTATCAACCACTGCGCCACATGCACCTTTTTGTACATATCCATATATATATATATATATATATATACATGCACATGCAGACATAAGTATATGTTTATGTAACTTATATCTGAATAATATAATTTAATAAAATACATACAATACAATATGAAATAACATAACATAGGGTTTATATAACATTTATAACAGTTGTGTAACTGATATGTAAATGCATACATATGCATGAGTAGCAAACCAGAAGTTAAAAGTGGACTAGAAATAAATAAACAGTAGGTATAGAAAAAATGAACAAAACCAATTATAAGTAAGTTGCGAGTAAATAGAGAAATATAAAAAAATTGATAATTATTACTACAAATTAAAAATAAAAACGATAATAAAAATAAGTTAAAATAACCTAAAAACAAATAAAAGCAAAAAAATAAAAATAGCTATAAGTAAATTTAAAATGGATAAGTGAATAACAGCAATTTTTAACTCAATTTCCGGGTTCCGGATGGTGTAGTGGTGAAGTGCGCTGCTCCCCGGTAAGGACAACAGCGCGTAATCGTTCCCCACTGCATACACCTGTGGTCCGGAGTTTTGCAAATATCTCAGCATTTCATACGAGTTAAATGTATGTTGTTTAAAAACCTCGCGATTGCTGAACAAGAAAATGACACATTCATATTCCAATGCCGAGGTTAAGAGAAAGTCGATCCTGAGAGCATACATTTACTTCCATAAAAAAACAATACAATACAACGCTAGCTGACGATTCAGCAGTATCGCCTGATTAAAAATCATTAAAAGTAAATCTAAAAGAAAATAAAAATGAATTAAAATAGAATTAAAAATAATAGACAAAAAAGGAAAAAATGAATATAATTCGTCGTTTTCTGTTTCAGCAATCGCTAGGCTGTTAAACAGCGTTCGTTTACTTCCTTACAAGAACACACATACAACACAACGGTAGCTGACGTTTCGGCAGTATCACCTTCTTCAGAGCCGTTTTTCATCTGGTTTCCACCATGGAAGAGCTCAGAGTCCCATATGGTTGACGACGAGGTTGTGGAGGAAAAAGACATTCTTCCTCGGTCTAAGCCTAATCACGAGCCTCGACCGAAGCCTAATGCAAGCCTTGGCTTAAGCCAAAGAAGAAGAAGAAGGACGACCACGAGGAAAAAGAGGAGGAAGCAGAAGAGGGGTAAGAAGACCAGGGAGAACAAAATAAGTAAGAAAGAAGAGGATGAAGTAGAGGAAAAAAGGGAGAGAAGGAGGAAAGGATGACGAAGAAGCTGAGAGCTCCGCGACAATTGCGTCCGTTACTCCTCCCAACCAAATGCTGTGGCCGATTTCTGAACCAATAGTTTTGTTAGAAGAAAGCAAAACACCACAGTTGCCCGCACGGAAGAAATTAAGAGGAGCACAATTCAGGTGACTACAGGAGCTGAGAAACGTGTGTAGACATGTTGCCGCCAAGAAATTCGCTCAAGAAATAATTAGTTGCATGCGGTAGTTGTGGTTTTCGAAGATGGTTCATATACTAGGAAAAAAAATTCTTCGTATTTTTGTTGAGCAAACGCGAGGTATTATTACTCCTTATTCACGAATAAGCTGACGTTTCGGCGGGTTTTGCCTTCCTCAGAGCCTGGAAAGGTCAAGTTGATAGCAATCCACCAGGCCAGACGCCTCCATAACCAAACAAAGAAACTCTAAACCAAGATTTCAATCACGTTGAACACAGCTTTACACACTCACCACTTTCTATGAGGTTTGCACTAAGCATGTCATGTAGAGACCAACCGCACAGAAATCACATGGAAGTATAATGTGCCCCTCCCATCAGAATAGCAGTCTTATATACTGCCCTATATCACGCGTGATAATGAGGCATTCCTCCATGCGGTTCATTTTCGGATTTTTGGAATTAATCCAGAGTGCCTCGAGAGTTTTTCGCGCCTGTGTTCTTGATTCGTATGCGAGGATCGTGACACATACTTCAAAGTCGTCCCCGTTATGCCTCTGCGTCCTGTGCGTGCCTAGCGGTGTATTTGGTCTGTTTGCCGGCTAGGTGTTCTTTTACGCGGTCACAGAGTGATCTACCCATTTCGCCAATGTATTCGTCACCGCACGTATTACAGGAGATCAGATAAACTATACCCGAGCTCATGCAATCACCGTCTCTACCACTGGGGCAGATTATGCAATTTTGAGTTGCACATAGACGGTCATATAGGCGGTTACGAACTAGCTGGCGCTTAAGATTACTCGGTGGTATTTCAACTAAATAGGTGCGAACAACACCAAGCGCCAGCTAGTTCGTAACCGCCTATATGACCGTCTCTCTGCAACGCAAAATTGCTTAATTTGTTCCACGGTGGTAGAGACGGTGACTGCATGAGTTCGGGTACAGTCTATCTGATCTCTTGCAAAGTGTGCAGAGACGAATACTTTGGCGAAACGGGTAGACCACTTCGCGTACGTATAAAAGAACACCTAGTCGGCAAACGTAAACCAAATACTCCACTAGGCACGCATAGGACACTGAGATATAACGGAGAAGATTTTAAAGTAGTGGTTACGATCCTCGCGCAAGAATCGAGAACACAAGCGTGCAAAACTCTAGAGGCATTCTGGATTAATTCCAAGAATCCGAAAATGAACCGCAGGGAGGAATGCTTCATTATCACGCGTGATATTGGACAGTGTATAAGCCTGTTATCCTGATGAGATGAGCACAATACGATTCCGTGTGAACTCTGTGCGGTTGGTCTCCACGTGACATATTTAGTGGAAGACTCATAGAAAGCGCTGAGTGTGCAAAGCTGTGTTCAACGTGATTGAAATCTTGGTTTAAAATTTCTTTGTTTGGTTATGGAGGCTTCTGGCCTGGTGGATTGCTATCAACCTGACCTTTCCAGGCTCTGAGGAAGGCGAAATCCGCCGAAACGTCAGCTTATTCGTGAATAAGGAATAATAACACCTCGCGTTTGCTCAACAAAAATGCGAAGAATTACTTGATCAATGCCGAGGTTAATAGAAAGTCGGTCGTGGGAGTTACTAGGAAAAGAAAATTATATCTAGCATTGAGAGGCGAATAATGAATTATTTGTACGAAAACCATAACTAAATCACTGCCCACGTGCTCCTTATCGTGAAGCTAATCTAAGAGATCATAAACTTGTCGAGCAAATTGGTGGCACCTTCCAGCGTTAACGAGCTGTGCACATCTTCTACTGAGCTCCTTTACTAGTTTAGCACATGGAATTTTCAATTCCGCATGACGACCGCCAATCTATGTCATTACCTTCCAATATTACAACAGGAAAAAGTCAATACGTCCAAAAATCTGCAAAAGAATCTAAAACTGTGCAGAGAAGAAAGCAAAGAGCTACTTGTAGTTAGTCGAAGCGCAAGTCGTTCTGGTTCGTTCCGCAATTCAGCTTCCTGCACGTAAAGAAAATTTCACACATAGGTGGTAACGAAAGGAAACACTGAAACAAAATAAAATTAGTTAGTGGTGTTTAAGGGATTCTTCCTTCTTCTCCAGAATAGTTAGCCGTCACAAGTAACCATCAGCTGAATTTTGGTCATGATTAGTATCTTAATGAGTATCCACTGGCATTTGGTCCTGTAGAAAAAGTGAGTGCAATGAATCGAATGCAGAAGAATGTTTAAAAGGTAAAACAACGCTTAAGGATTATTGAAAAAACGTAGCTCTACTACAACTGGAAGCATAAATCTCACCCTTATTCACTGCTCTGCTTCCGATACTTTCGTGTACAACTCGTTGCCGTCAAAGGCTTGCTGTAAGCGATGTCGACGAACAGACGCCAAATTCTTTTATATTTTTTTAATTATTTACTGTTCGTTAATTTTTGACTTGTTTTTCTCAAGATGACGTTTCGGCGGATTTCGCCTTCCTCAGCTTTGAGGGAAACGTCAGCTTGTGCGTAAACAAAGAAGTAAAACAACACCTCGTGTTTGGTAAACACAAGTAGAAAGAACTATTCAAACAACGCCGAGGTTAATAGAAAGTCGGCCGTGAAAGTTATTCTTCTCACTTTCATTCAGTTTTAATTATTTTTTAAGTCGGTAAACTCGGCAAGGAATACGATCGGCTTATTCAACATCTTCACGTTAGCGCTATGAAAGCTGAGAGTCAGAAAGCAGCAAGAGACGTCTTTCTCCAAAAACACTCGAGCTGATGGGTCAGCGTGGAATCGCAAGAGCTGCACTTGCAAAACAATGCAGACAGGCGATAAAAGAAGATCTTAAAGAGAGGAGAGCAGCAGTAATGGTCGAATGGCAGAGGCTGGGAAAAGAATTCGCGAAGCCCACCAAAGTTTCGTCAATTACAGGACTAAGATGATTGCATTCGACGTCCAGACGGAACAGTTACGGCGTCCAGAAGGGCAATGGAGAAAATCATTCACGAATACTACTCGGATCTCTTCGATAGCCAATTCCACCTTCCTTCATGTGAAATAAAGGAGGATGGATATGTTGTACCACCGGTTCTTCTTTCTGAAATCGACATGCCATGGTGAAAAATCGAACTGCACCAGGTCCGGAGAGGATAGGACCAGAACACCTGAAGAACCTTCCGCCAGTCCTCGTAAACACACTGGCCCGGCTCTTCACACGTTACCTGTCTGAATGCAAGGTCCCTACTCAGTGGAAGACCAGCAAGACCGTGTTATTGTTGAAGAAGGGTGACCTGTACGATATCGGCAACTATCGCCCAATCTGTTTGATGCCTATCGTCTACAAACTTTTCAATCGAGTCATCCTAAACAGAATCGATAGAACACTGGACGAAGGACAGCCGTGTGAGCAAGTAGGAGTTTCGAAAAGGATTTAGTACGACGGACTACATCCACGCGATAACAAGACTCATTAAAGTATCGCGAGAGTACAAAAGACCGCTCTGTCTGACTTTCGTCGATTAACAAAAGGCCTTTCATTCACTTAAGATAGAAGCACTCCTGGAAACCATGATAGTCAAGGAATCCCTACTCAGTACATAAGCGTTCTTCGTGAGCAGTACAAAAATTTCACATCCATGATAATACCATCTAGCCAAAATCATTTACCACCACACTTCAAAACGTCATACGAACATTGGAATGTGATAATATGGGAGTGAAAATCGATGGCCGGCGGTTTAATCATCTTCGCTTTGCTGATGACATCGTCCTTATAGTACCAAACATCAGCCAAGCGGAACGAATGTTGGCCGACTTTTATAAAGCCCGTGAAAATATTGGTTTACAACTAAATTTCGCAAAAACGATGTTTATGAGGAACGGATTGGTTTTACATGCTCCATTCACATTGAACGGAGCGAATATCTGCTAATGCTCCAGTTATGTCTTTTTAGATCGGGAAATCGACATGATGAAGGACTTAGCTCCAGAGTTGAGCAAAAGGAAACAACCGGTTTGGGAAGCTTTCAAAAACATAGAGGATAGAAAAAGGACACCCGACACCGTGCCCACCTTCCTGACTTAACGGCAATACCTGCCCTACCGTACGCGTCAGAAACCTGGTCGCTGCCTAAGAAGGTCGAAAGATCACTCAGCGTTATTGAACGCGCAGTTGAAAGAACAATGCTAGGAGTATCCCGTTTCACGTAAGTAAGGAAAGGGATTCGTAGTTAAAACTTGTGTCAACGATCAAAAGTCAAAGATATCGTTCTTGACGCTAAACAGTCGAGGATAAGGTGGGGCGGGCACGTAATGCGTATGAATGACAACCAATGGAAAAGAGCCGTTAGTGACTGGATTCCTCAAGATGTTGAAGGTACTGCAGAAAGACCATCGACTGGAAGGTCAGAGTTTTCCATGAAAAGCGTGGAAGAAAGATATGATGCTTGACAAATCCCTAGAGGTAGAAGAGCCCGCTGGGCTACTCTTGCACGCGAAAGGGAAAAATGGAAGATTCATTGGCGCCCTCTCGAGTCACTCGACGATCAACGGAACTGCAGACGATAGAAGTGATTTATTAATTTCGTGTTGTTTACAATTAGTTCTGTTTATGCATTTTTTACTGCTTTTCGTTTGCTACCTATTTCAATTATTCTTCATAATTTTTTAACTGATTTTTTTAATTCAACTTCTTTTCAAGTGCTTCATGTCTTTTAGAAGATTGTGAGCAGCATACAAACCATCACATCGTTCTTGACTCGTTGCCCATGTTAGTTTACCGGCAAGCCATCCAGCTTCTTATCCACAAATCAACACTGAATCCAAATTTACCAATGCATTCAATACTAAAATTGGAAGAGCTCTTCCTCAGTGGAAGCCACGTAAAAACGGTGGGTTTTTTGAGAAGCTGTTGACCATGTGACTGCTATTTAGATTCTCATCTTTCTGTACGTGTTGCTGAAATTGGATTTAGTATTTTCTGCCTTTTAACCTCTGATACCTCTCAGCCGTTTACCGACTCATCGTGACAGGGAGATGTTCCTGGGTGTCGCGCTGCGATGTACAGCGGAGAAATTCATAACACTACCAGGGTCTCCGAGCTGAAAAGGAGTTCGACGTTTCCATAAGGAAGCCCAGCTAAGAGTAAACAAATGTAAGGATCTATCACCGCCCTGGCATCAAATTGGTCGCATGGTGGCAAATTTACCTCTATTCCACTATGGCGGCGACTGGTGGTGACGACCTGGGGTAGGCTTTGGCCTAGCTTACCCTGGGACTCCAGGGAACCACAATGGCTGAACCATCAGAACTCCGAAAAAATGGAGATTATGCTGCGGCCCGCACAACCAGTGTGGACGGGCCCTTCAAGCATAATAAGATAATACACTATAACAAGACGTTGTACAACTACAATCGTAAAACCTTACTTTTATCCGCTGCTCTGCGACCACTACTTCCGTGTACAACTCGTCGCCGTCCACGGCTCGCTGTAAGCGAGTTCGACGAACAGACGATGAATCCTGAAAATTATTTCCACGCTTATTAGAGTAGAATTGCTCTCCTACGTTTTAGTGAAGAAGAAGTCGGATTCGAAGAAAAAACAGTATTTATATCACTAGCGGACATTCTATATTACTATGCTTTAGTAATTCGGGTTGCTAGGAAGCGTCCGTCGTTCACTAACGCCAACGGTGTTCAGATACCTCCCCACTTCCCAAACTCCCTTAATGATCGCACAGCATACAGTGGTCACGCTCGAACAACCACAATTTCCGTTTTTAGGTTGCAATATTTATTGCCTAAAACGTGGGAGCTCAGAGTAGCGCCTTATCATTTTTCTATACTCAACATCAGGATGACCTACCGACTTTTCTATCAGTAAAATTACGCTTTCAATCACATTGTACGCATTACCTGTACATCTAAAGCCACTAAAAGTAGTGCGAAAAAACCGGAAACTTGTGGCAAATATGTGTATATATGTATGAATATTTTTATTTTACATGACCCGTTATTACATCTACTGTGCGGATCCTAGCAATTCTTCCATTCGATTCATTTTCTTCGCATTCATAGCCCACAATGGTCTTTGGACACTCTGCGTGGTGTTTCGGCTTCTGCTTGAAAACTTTGTCTTGGTTATGAAAACGTCCTTCAAATCATGGAGACAGCCGGGCTGAGCCGTTCCTATTTCGATTCGAGGAGAGTGTTGGGGTGAAGACCGAACTTTCGCCTTCCATCCTGATCGAAGGCATCATCAACCACTGCACTGCACCCACTTCCCGATATATATATATATACATATATATATATATACATATATATATATACATATATATATATATATATATATATATATGGAAAACTCGTAGTACGGTGAAGCTGGTTTCGATCATTACGAACACGGTGCCGGTTGGATTCTTTACCGGGGTCACTAAGCGTTTCATCTCCCCGGAGTCCGGCAATTAGTGTCGGTCTTGTCTCGGCAAAGTTCACTCTCTGCAGCCAAGTGGGAACGCTCTAATACGACTATTTCTGAACTTCAAGTAGAATCGACTTAAAAAGCATTCAACGGCATTCGTGATGAAAAGAAGATCCTCATGTTGCAGTCGAAACTACATATGAAAGTTGAAAGATCTTCGTGGATGATAGATGCAAGGAAACGATCCGAATTCGAGAAGTGCTGGAATCCATGCAGTAGGTGTGCAAGAGTGGTAGGGTTAAATATATGCATATATATATGTATATATATATATAATATTTACGCTTATTCAGTTTCTACAGCATCTAACTCACAGTGCATGTCTTTGTGTCGAACTCGTATAGGCAGATCGAATATTCATTAGCCACACTGCAGGGGACTACCGCGTGAAACGAAAAGAAAACAGAACTAACTTATCATTTTTCAAATTTACATTTATCTAAAACTTTTTTGGGTGTATTATGTCAATATCCATAAAATACTTGGATGTCCCATTTCCACTGGTTCTGCGATCTCAGCATAATTACCGCTTTCTCGCAGTTTTGCTGGTTTAGCCTATATATATATATATATGTTTGTATGTATGTATGTGTGTATGCATGTATGTATATATAACAATAAAAGAACGTATGACTAGACAGGTAAGTACAACATGTTTTGATTGGCTTACCTTTATTACATAGCCCTTAACATTTCTGTTTTAATGGTAATAAATTCTTCTACACAGGTGTGCACCACTTAGTAGTCCTCCGAGGGTAAACTGCAAGAATTCGACTAAAAAAACCATTTTTTACGTAACCCGTCTTCAGATGGTGTGTTGATCTCAACATTTTTCACTTAGTTCGTTATCTTGCATCTGCCCTCTGTGAAGGTCTGCTTATTTGCGCATAAGAAACCGAAAAATTGATGACTTCGCCCTCTCCACGAATGACGTTGATGCTAACCGATCTGATTCTTCCTTGAATTCTCTGATAGCTCATTGCCATGTGTTTACAGCTGGCTTTTATGGGCCGGAGAAAACCCTTCCCATTCTAGCAAATTCGATATACTACTGAAAATATTACAACGCTAGTTAGCCTCCGTCCGCAACATAGAGTGGTAGGAGAAGTTGAACTACCTTTATGGAGAGAACACTTTACAGTCACTAAAAGACCTTGAAAAGACTGCTACAATGAGACAGCAAAATCATTCTAGTTGTTCGCTAAGTTTGGCAAACATAGTTTGAATGGATTATGAGAAATGTTATTGTTTTAGAGAATCTTCTTTCCAGCAGTGCTCCACTGAATTCTATTCAATGTGATAATGAACATTCACATCGCGAGGACAACTACCTGTGAACCATCTACTCAGATCATTGGTAAAGAAGAAGAAGATGAAGTTGAAAGATTAGGTGAATAAATCTTTTTATACTAATATCGTGTTTACTCAGCAAACCAGAAAAACAGGAAAACACGTCCGGGTAGTAACGCGTTTACCACCACACCATGAGGATCCTTCGTTTTGCCTGTCTTTCAGTTAGTTCTACCGATCTTTTGCCATCAGCAATCACCCGTCAACAGAACTGATCTGGAGAGCCCAAATCGGCACTGAGCCCAGTTAAGCTGAGGCTATAGTTTCCCGGAAAGGGCAATAGCGCTTTTGTTCCCCACCGCAAACATCTGCGGTCCGGAGTTTTGCAAATATCTCAGCATTATAGTAGTTATATTTCTCAAAATACCCTGAGGTCGAACCAGAACCTCGCTTCGTGACACATTGCATGGATGACCACTGCACTCTCTCCCCACAGAGTGAGTCCATGGATTAAGATAGAAACGCCGATTAGGTCGCTTGGACTTTAGCAGTGATTTCCGCAGTGCTATCGTAATCATTGCAAAGTTAACTTTATGCACTTTCGCGCATTATAATTAAATTATAATGTAACTCGAATTTTTGACAGATTAGGGTTAGGTAGCGGGATGCCAAAGCAGAGAATTCGGCAGCTTTATCTTTACGAGTTCAGGCTCGATAGCACACAGAGCAAACGGCTTCAAACACTAGAGAGGTGTGGTACTGACAGTGTTAATGAATGCATTGTGCAACGCTGATTTGGAAAGTTTTTGCTTTGAATTCTACCTTGAAAGTGACGGATGTCGTGTACGTCGTTTTGATGTTGAAGGCGACGACTTGAAGAAATTGGTATAAAAAAGAATACACGTGCTACTGTTCTAAAACTAGCAGAAGAACTCGGTATATGCAAACAGACCATTTCTAAGCGTTCACATAAAGCCATAATAGTGCTGAGATATTTACAAAACTCCGGACTGCAAGTGTCCGCGGTGGGGAACGAATGCGTTATCATCCTATACTGGGCCCAACGCGTTCACTACAACACCATGTGGGTCCTTCGTTATTCGCCTGTCTCTTAGCTAGCCCTACCGATCACTGTCATCGGCAATCACCCGTCCGCGGAATTAATCTGGTGAGGCCAAATTGGCACTGAACCCAGTTAAACTGAGGGTGTAGTTGAAATCACAATGTTAACTTTTTATTTGTTGCCTATTACATTTTTTACAGCAGGATATTATGTGAAGCACAACCATAATGATGCTGAGATATTTTTGTATAATATATGGATATATATATATATAAAACAAAGGAGACGAGTAACAAATAAGTAAAAAAATAATGTACAATCAGTAACTAATAAGGGTCAATATCCAAATAAAGTTAGAAGGTCAAAGAGGCTCAACAACAAATGGCGCATGAATTAAATGAGAAGAAAAAGAACCTGCTTTGGGAATATCGCCGACGCTTCTTCTAGGCAGCCAGTACGACTCGTTTCTTGACCGTACTGTGAAGTGCTGCAACGGGAATTGGTTTCTGTGTAATGACCCGCTTCAGTAAAAGAAAATCTCTCCGCGTTTATCAATCCCTGAGGGATGCACCCATGCATTCGACTTCATTAAGCATTGTTCGGAGGTGAGTGAATGCATATCTGGCCTTTACAAATAACTCGCGGTGGTCTACCGATATATTGAACCACTGCTGCTATTCTCCCAGACCAGTCTGGTGCCAATTTCTCGATTCCGGAGGGATGAAAGGCTTGATGGGACATGGATGCGGGACCGATTCTACGTGTTTGTTGCGGGGCACCTCCGACCACTGCGCCACACGCGTCGATAGGTCGAGCAAATGATCTGCGGTGAAGCCCCAGATTATTTTGTGCTCTACACCTGGTTTATTCCACCAAAGCGTAAAAGTATGCCCAGTAAGATGATGAAATGCACCGTAAACTTCAGCGACAGCGGCTGCACTAGTTAAAATACAGGGAGCAATCATTCTTCACGATAACGAGCGGCCACACTTCGCTCTGCTGATGCTGCAAAAGTTGAACGAGCTGGGCGTCGAAACTCTGTCTCGTCTAACATACTTGCCGAACTGCTCGCCTACAGATTAGCATTTGTCCAAGCGTATCCACAGCTTCCTTGCCGAGAAATGCTTCAGAAATTAAGTGAGGACGAAACTGTCTTCAACGACTAATTCACCAACCGAAGCCCAAAATTTTAAGCAATCGGTGTAAATAAACGTAATCCTCGTAGGCGAAAATGTGTAGGTTCTAGTTATTTTTGTTTCGGCCGATAAAGTTTATTCTGGTTTGAGATACCTCACTTTAGTGTTGAAAATTGACATTAATTCCTCAGACCGACTTCTTATTAACTTGGGTACTGATGAAATAATTCGTAGTGCATAACTTTTATCTACTGCCACTTATTTCAAACAAAATTCAAAATTTTTTCAGATCTCAATTTCTTTAATTTCAATTTTTTTTTCAAAATTCACTATCGCGCCAAGAGATACTGCTCTAACCCCAATGAAATACAAAGATGTGGTATGCGGAAGGTACGAGAGCTGATAAGATCGAAAAACATAAGATTATCGGTTAGTGATAAGGGTGGAGAGTTCGTTGTAATTCCCATCAGTTAGATGTTGAGATAACGGAAAAGCAGCTTGAAGATGCTTCCCTTTATCGTCTGTCGTCTGAGAAGGAATTTAAAAGTCAATACCGAAAGTTAAACAACGAATGGGTTAAAGTGGCAAGAGCGGCTGGGTTAAAACCATCAGTTATCTCTCCACTCAAAGTTGACTTACCAACATGTCCCGTCCAGTACATACTTATCAAAACCCATAAGTTGGTATCCAGCGATGATCTCGTGTCTACCGATCCATCGTTATTTAAGGTTAGACCTATCATTAGCCGCGTAGAAGGGCCAACGGATAGAATAACGTGGTTAATTACACAGTTGTTGAAGTACATTCCAGCTCATCTAACGAACACTCAAATGTTCCTGGATCGTCTACGTAACGAGCTACCCAACAGCGCGTTCTTGGTGGCGTCCTTCGAAGTGCCTGCCCTCAATACGAACGCGTCGAATTACTCCGCTATGCAAGCCATAAACGAGCTCCTTATACAATACGAAGGAGCAACAATCATGTACGGCTTCTCGATTCAGCAGTTGATGACACTCTTAAGGGAGCGCCTAAACTGCTCAATCTTCAGATGGTCCGGGAGGTATTACGCACAAATGAGAGGGCTGGCAAAGGGACAACGATTGGCACCAAACCTTGCCATTGCATTCATGTCTAAGGTGGAAGCGCCAGTAATCGACCTCGGTCGGTTACTCTACTGTAGAGATATAGATGACTGCTTGGTCATTTGTTCAACGCAAGAAGAAATCCACAGATGTTTCGAGATGTTGAGCGAACAGTCAGACTATATTAAATTCACTCAAGAGAAACCAAAAGAAAACTGGCTTCCATTTCTGAACGTGCAAATTAACCTACCAGAAAACGACTACATTACGAAATCGTATCGAAAGCCAAGTAGTAAAAACAGCTTGGTTCATAACCTTTCCTCTCAGCCCTCTCACAGGGAAAGGGTGCTTGTGAGAAACATGTTTCGAACCAGCTACCAGCGTGTGCACAAGAAGACAGCAGTGAGAGGAGTCCCAGAACTTGGCTTGGCAAGTAGCTATTTTTGATAACTAAGAAACTGTAGCTCGAGAGAGGTGTAGAGGAAACCATAGAAACCCCAACAATAACTCTAGCGATAATAAGGTCCTGTTTATAGTGCAGCTATAAAACGCTGTTTAAGAAGGGCCAGTCTAGAGAATTCGGTAACGATAACTGAAATGCCACCAAGTAATCTAAGGCGCCAGCTAATTCGTAACCGCCTATACGACCGTCTCTCTGCAACGCAAAATTGCTTAATTTGCTCCACGGTGGTAGAGACGGTGACTGCATGAGTTCGGGTACAGTCTATCTGATCTCTTGTAAAGTGTGCAGAGACGAATACTTTGGCTAAACGGGTAGACCACTTCGCGTACGTATAAAAGAACACCTAGTCGGCAAACGTAAACCAAATACTCTACTAGGCACGCATAGGACACTGAGATATAACGGAGAAGATTTCGAAATAGTGGTTACGATCCTCGCGCAAGAATCGAGAACACAAGCGTGCAAAACTCTAGAGGCATTCTGGATTAATTCCAAGAATCCAAAAATGAACCGCAGGGAGGAATGCTTCATTATCACGCGTGATATTGGACAGTGTATAAGCCTGTTATCCTGATGAGATGAGCACAATACGATTCCGTGTGAACTCTGTGCGGTTGGTCTCCACGTGATATATTTAGTGGAAGACTCATAGAAAAAGCGGTGGGTGTGCAAACCTGTGTTAAATGTGATTGAAATTTTGGTTTAGCGATTTCTTTGTTTGGTTATGGAGGTGTTTAGCTGGATAGGTTGCTGTCAACTTGACCTACCCAGGCTCTAAGGAAGGCGAAATCAGCTGAAACGTCAGCTTGTACGTAAATGAAGAAATAAACTAACACCTCGTGTTTACTGAACAGAAGTAGAAAGAATTTCAAACATTATTTGTTTCCAATAATTCAAAAATTTTAGTGAAATATTAGAGAAAACTGATTATTCTACATAATCTGCTGTATTTTCGATGAACGAAAACGAGGTTGTTACTTTGTTCTTTACTTACGAATAACGCCTACGTTGCGGTGGATTTCGCCTTCTTCAGAACCTGGAAAGGTCAAGTTGACTGCAGTCTATCCAGCCAAACACCTCTATAACCAAAAAAGAAAAAATGCTAACCAACATTTCAATTGAATTGAGAACAAAGTAGATTCTTCGCACACTCATCGCTTTCTATGAGCCTTACACGGAATATTTCATGAGAACACCAACGGCACAGAGTCAAAATATGGCTAATATATCTATCCCACATTAAAATATTACTCTACTAAAACGGTGTGGGATCACATTTAAGAACTATTCGCTTCTCCCTGCGTTTTATTTTCGGCTTCATGGAATTCATACGGAATGCTTCGAGTTTTTCGCACTGAAGCTTTCGATTTTCGCACGAAAATGATAATTTCTACTTCAAAATCTTCCCGTTACGTCTCGGTCTCCTACGCGTCTCTATCGGAGCACTGCTTTAACCTTAAATTTACCAGCTATGTATTCGTTCGTACGGATGCAGACTCGTCTTTCCGCTTCGCCCATGTCCCCCCGCCCACTCTCTTCACAAGAGATCAGATAAACCACACCCGAACTCATTCAATCAGCGTCGCTATGGTTGGGACATTAGACTGCTCGGTGGTATTTCAATCGCTGTTATCAAATTCTCTGCACGAATCCATATTAAGAAACGTTTTGTAGCTACACTTATTTCATTGAAAATGAGTGACAGAATAAACTGGACCTTATTCTTGCACAGAATCATCGTTTGAGGTCTGAATTTTTCTCCACAATTCTACTGAGGAGCTATAGCGTCGCAAGCATTGGAAATGGCTATTTGCCGCGCCGATTTCAGGGATTCTTTCTTATAGTGTATCCTTGTGCAAATGCTGGCGAATGCTCGACACCTATTTCTTAGAAGCGCTTTTCGTGTATGAGCGGTGAGAGGAGAGCTAATGAACCAAATGTTTTTAATATCCGGTGTTTCCACTACTTGCCTTTCGGTACCATTTCACAATGTTGCCTTTTTGAGATCACCTGTATCACCTGCAATTTCGTTGGTAGTCGAGTGACCCCAGAGGGTGCCAGTAAATCTTCCATTTTTTCCTGTCTCGTGCAAGAGTAGCCCAGTGGATTCCGCTCGCTCTAGGGACTCGTTGACAATCATATCTTTCTTCTAGGCTTTTCGTGAAAAACGCTGAACATCGAGACGGTGGTATTCCTGCAGTACGTTTGACATCCCGAGGAATCCAGTCACTAACGGCTCTTGTCTACCGGTTGTCGTTCATACGCATTACGTGTCCTGCCCACCTTATCTTCGAGACTTTGGCATACAGAACGGTATCTTTGATTTTTGATCGTTGAGGCAGCTTGTAGCTACGGATCCCTACCCTTACCTACGTGAAACGAGATATTTTTAGCATCGCCATTTCGACTGCGCGTTCGATAACGCTGTGTGATCTTTCATCCTGCTTACGCCGCGACCAGGTTTCTGACTCATGCGCTAAGGCAGGAAGTACCGTCAATTCGAAAAGGTGGGCATGGAGTCGGGTATTCTTTGTTCTCTTCACTACATCTTCAATCCCCTTGAAAGTTCTCCAAGCCGCTCGTTTCGCTCTGTTCAGCTGTGGAGTTAAGTCATTTATTATAAGTCGTTTATTATACT
The DNA here is from genome assembly GCA_900624975.1 of Angiostrongylus costaricensis. Lineage (NCBI taxonomy): Eukaryota > Metazoa > Nematoda > Chromadorea > Rhabditida > Metastrongylidae > Angiostrongylus > Angiostrongylus costaricensis. The sequence continues at coordinate 47,054 of UYYA01004525.1, read as the reverse complement.
GATTTCCCCACCTAGATAGATATAATTGGAGCATTCGGATATATTCGTTCTGTTGAACGTGAATGGCCATTCGAAACCAATCCACTCCTTATGAACATCGTAGGACGATGTTATCAGCAAAGCGAAGATGATTTAACTGCCGACAATCGATTTTCACTTCCATATTATCCCATTCCAATATTCGCATGAAGTTCTGAAGGGTGGTGGTAAATTAATCATTGGCGAGATGGTATCGCTTTGCCTAACAGTTCTTTTGACGTCGATGTTAATATCGCTGCAGAATGATGATATCTTGGTTGTGAACTTTTTGGACGGCTTGAAAAAAATCTTTATGTACTGAGTATTGACCCTCTGACTATCAAGGGCCTCCATGACTTCTTCCATCTCAATTGAGTTAAAGGCCTACTTTAAATCGATAAGAGTGAAGCAATGCGGTCTTTCGTGTTTTCGCGATACTTCACTGAGTTTTGTTACCGTGTGGATATGGCTCTTCGTACAAAATCCTTTTCAAAATCCTGCATACTCACAAGGTTGCCCTTCGTTCAGTGTTCTATCAGTCCTGTTCAGGATGACTGGAACGAAAAGTTTGAAGTCGACAGACAGCAAGAAGATTAGGGGATAGTTGCTTATATCGTGTAGGACACCCTTCCTGAACAATAACACGGCCCTGCTGGTCCTCCACTGAGTAGGGACCTTGCATTCAGATAGGTAACTTGTGAAGAACCGAGCCAGTGTGTTTACAAGGACTGGCGGAAGGTTCTTCAGGTGTTCTGGTCCTATCCTCTCCGGACCTGCTCCTGTTCGATTTTTCACCGACGATATGGCATGTCGGATTTTGGAGGGAGAACTAGTCGTACAACATATCCATCCTCCTTTATTTCACATGAAGGAAAGTGGAATTGGCTATCGAAGAGATCCGAGTAGTATTCGTGAATGATTTTCTCCATTGCCCTTCTGGACGCCGTAACTGTTCCGTTTGGACGTCGAATACAATCATCTTAGTCCTGTAATTGACGAAACTTTGGTGGGCTTTGTGAATTCTTTTCCCAGCCTCTGCCCTTCGACTATTACTGCTGCTCTCCTCTCTTTAAGATCTTCCTTTATCGCCTGTCTGCAAGTTCGAACGTTAGTTGGCAGTTGCCTGCAGCTCGTGCGATTCCGCGTTGGCGTATCATCTCGAGTACTTCTGGGGACAAACGTCTTTTGCTGACTTTCGAACTTTCAGCTTTCATAGCGCTAACGTGAGGATATTGAATGAACCGATCATATTCCTCATCGATGTTATCGATAACGACGTCTTACCAACAGCCGACGAATGAGTTGAATAAGCCCCAGTTTTTAGCAGTTTTGGGCCTTCGTTTTTTGAATTTATGGGTTTTTTCTTTCCGCGAAAAATGGATTCTTGCGCGGAGTCGATGGAAAAATTCTCGCGTGGAATTTGGGACAACAGCGACATCGGTTAGGTAAAGCCTTCGGTTTACTATGTAGTCTATTTCGTTATGGTACTCTTCCAGAGAGCGAGGAACGTGGGAGGCTACCACGTCCATCGTTGAGGATAGCGCTACTGGAGTTGCGAGTTACCCTGGATGGTCTTGATCGTCATGATAAACTCAGAGAGCAGCTAACCCTGTTTGTTTTATTCTAATCTGTGAGGCTCAATGTGACGTTCTTCAGACGTTCTTCTTGGTACAATCTTGGCTTTAAAATCTCCAATGATGACCTTAAAGAATGTACGATCTTCTCTGTAGAACTTCTTTATGTCTATACAGAAGCTTTCGACTTCTTCTTCGTCATAGTCTGATGTTGGCGCGTAAGAGACAAAGATTGTCAAAGCCGGTATTGATCCACATCTTTTTAATCGTGAACGTCCGATTCCGGTTGTAAGCTGTTCGAATGAATCAATGCTAATGGACAAACTCGTGTTGACGAGAACACCGACGCCGCCGACTCCTCTAATGTCGCGTGTTTCGAGGAACAGTTCTTCTCTGGTGTCATTGATGACATTGAATGGGTAGCGCTGCCTCTTATCTCGGCCATTTCAATAACGTAGTACCCCATCTTTCTTGTTTGCATGATCAGCTCTTCTATCGAGGGCTCGGACGCAAGTAGGCATGCATTATGGGTACAAATCGTTACCTTAGTTCGTTGTGATCCAAGCAGCTTACACTGGCCCTGAGATTTTAGCAGCCTCTCCGTACTCGTCCTACCCAACGCTGCGAAATTGGGGGCTCCTTCAGGGTCGACGAAATGAGGCCCGTTTCTTTTACCGTTTTTAGCCTTTTGATATCCACGTATAGCTTACTAGGCTCTGAACGTAGGAGCTGGGTATACTCACGGGTAGCTTGCCAGTCTCTCCGAGTGGACACGGAGCTTATTTGTTGGAGGCAACTCCTAACCGCCTACCGTATATTTCCCTGTCACTTGTTTGCAGGCTTTTGACCAAATTGACTCGTAGAATACAATCAGCATAAGCAAAAACGCACGCATGCATGAATGGAAGTAAATACAGAAAGTATGTGCCAAATCAGCGCAGTAGAAAGAGAGAGTCCACCGCCTGGATCCACCTGCGTCTCAGCGAAACATACGGTCATTTTTTGGCCGCGATTAAATCCCTATCCGCCACCTGGCGATGTGCCATGTACCTCGCGACTAATGGGTTCGAGTTCCCTCATCGAAGGGATTTCCTTGGCTTTTTGGAATAGGTTAACTTAACAGTTCAGAAATGGAAACCAGTTTTCATTCTCTTTCTCTAAGGTAAACCTAGTGTGCTGTGACTATTTGTTCATTAACTCAAAACATTTGTCGACTTCCTCTTGTGTTGAGCACATGACAAAGCAGTCGTATATATATATATATATATATATATATATATATATCTGCAATAAAGTAATGACCGGAAGTTGATTACTTACACTCTAGACAAGAACGTAATGGCAAGGCTTGGTACCAGTCGCTATCCCATTGCCAACCTCTTCATTCGTGCCCAACATTTTCCTGTCGATCTGAAGATTGATCAGCTTAGCCACTCTTTTAGAAAGGCGACCAGTCGCTGAATCGTAAATCCATACGTTTTTAATACAACTTCATGCTGCGTGAGGAGTTCGATGATGGTTTACATAGCGCAGTCATTCAACACGTTTATTAAAGGGGTACGAATGTCTAAGGTTTCCATCAAGTAAGGATGAACTTGAACATGCTTCAACAACTGGCAAACTATTAACGCTAAAAACCATGTTATTCTGCTCATTTGTCCATCCAAACAGCTATGATAGGTCTAATCTTGAAAAAGGATGGATGGGCAGAAAAAAAGTTCTTCAGTAAATACTAACTTATAAGTCTTGCTAAGCAAGTACAAGACCGGATATTTTAGTAATAGAACTTTGTGTTGAAAGGTAACTGATGCTTTTGATCCGGCCGCTTCTGCCATTTTGACCTTTCGTTGTTCAGTTTTTGGTATTGACATTTGAATTGCTTTTCAAATGATGGGCGATAAATGAAAGTGTCTTCAAGGTTTCTCCTCGTTATATTGACACCTAATTTATGAGGAATTGATACGAACTCCCCATCCTTGTCACTAACAGATAATCTAATGCTTTTTAATCTTACCTCTCGCACATCTCCCATACTACATTTTTGCTTTTCTATGAGGATAGACCAGAATCTGTTTGAGCAATAGTGATTAAGCTCTTTGAATGTGTTATTCGAAACTTGATATCAACTCCATTGTTAGGATCTTGCACTCCAGTGAACCGTTGAGGGAACGGCAGCAGTAGTAGTGCCCCTGCTTCTTGCTATTTGCTCCTGTGGCTGACATTAATATTTTAAAAAAAGCTATTGCAGAAATTTTATTCGACTAAAGTTTGGGTGCCTTTGCCTTGTTAAGAGCCACAGTCATTTTAGTCGATCGCCCACAGCCCGCCCTCCTCGCGATGTGGATCCTCACATCCGTTGGGAATAGATTGAGAACCATCTATATAAAGATCACCTGGTGAGTGAGGATTCATCAGTCGAACGGTGCTCCACATCACTGGATTCCACTAAACGCGACAATGAGCACCCATATCGCGAAGACGAACGGCTGTGAACAACCAACTGAGATCAACCGAAGGAGACGAATACGTCGAAGCCTTAGCAAAATCAAAGTTGTATGTGAAGCAGATGTAAGTTGAACAATCCAACGATGTAGGTCTAGTAATAATTTGACAACTCATTGTTCACAGTAATTTCTTTTACGAGACCCAACATCACATATTGTGCTGAACTCAGTGCTTCTTTCAATCAATTCGTTTCCTTGTCCCATCGTACACAAGTGTCTTTGTATCTGCCTCTGGGTTTGGCTTGCTTGAGAATTTCGGTCTTCTTAATATCATTAAATAGTGGCTGAGTATTCGAACTGAAAACCGACGAAGCCTGTAATAATGCATTCCTACACCACAGGCAGTAGCCAGTTTTTGTGGATCGCATGGAGCAATTCCCAGAAAGTCTCATACCAATTTTTGACACTGCAGGGTCTACATCTTAGAAAGCCGTGCTGCGCTGAAGCGTTTAAAAACAAGTATCAAGGTAACACTAAGACTATCTACGATCGTCTCACCGGTGGCTATATCGAGACCACAATTTTTTATGAGGAAAATCAGAATAGTTTGCATGAAAGCAGTCATAAAATCTAGATCTCGACGATGATACCGTGTAAAATACCACAGTCTTCATCCGGACAAGAATATCAAACCAAGACAAGAATAACTCACGTAATGAGCGAACATTAGTGTCTGTTTGGCAATGAAGCGATTCGCTTTCCTCGCACAGTACTTTTCGACCGGAATCGGTTTACCGGCGATTCGATGGCGAAGACCGTCAACTTTCCTGGCATATGGAGAAGGTTCTAACAGTTATTCGGTTAATCTTCGTTAGAGTTTTAGCAACACATTAAGCTAAAATAAGACCTAAACCACTGCATAATATCGATTTCATTGCGGAACTGAACTTAATGCGCCTTATTTTTCATTTGCTGAAGAAAAGCTTTAACAAGCATACTATTTGTTGCTCAGAGAGGACAAAAGCATTGTATTCAAGGGTTCTAAAAAAATTTGAATGAATTAAGGGGAAAGGTATAGAATCTCCTTCTGAAATTTCATGGATTTTAAAGTAGTCAAGCCTTAACACATTCGCAGCCATGCTCATTTTTCAACAACCATCAAAAATTTTTGACAGCTGAAGTATTTCTTCCAGTAAATGAAAGCTGCTGTAAAAAGAACAAAGAAAATTGAAATTTGCTCTATCGCTTTTATTTCAATTAATGAATAGGAGGTAAGAGGTTCATGTTTAAAGATGAAAGGCCGAATTTCTTTCGTTATCACGAAACTAACTGACTAAAACATTTCCGGTTATCACGAGTCAGACTCATAAGATTGAGAATGTAGTACTATATGACATCTACATACGATGTACTCAATTTGAGCAAAGAAGAAAATTTTTTCAACTAACCGACATTTCACATCAGCAGTAATAACCACTACCTCCGTGGATTGTTAAGCGAACACGAGGTTGATAAAGTTGTTTGTTGCAAAACTCCGGACCGCAGGTTTCTGCGGTGGGGAACGAACGCGATATTGTCTTTCCCGAGGAGTAACGCGTTCACCACTACACCATGCGGGTCCTTCGTTTTGCCTGTCTCTCAGCTAGTTCTGTCCGGAGTTTCGGTCCGGAGTTTTGCAAAATTCTTTCGGTCAATTTTTCGGCTCAGCTATTTCTATAGATATCCTTGCATATTTTTAGGGAACGTTTTCAAAGCAATTTCGTGCTCAGAGCTCACCGAGCCAGTGCAGTTACCGTCCCCATCCTCTTTGCATCATCGTAAGTGGTGTCGGCTGCAATGAGGATGCACAACAGATAAGTGTAGATGCATTTTGACCACTTTGACTCGTTTACTAGTCGTTTCGCGTAGTTCGCTGCTTTGACCCATTGTCCCAGGTAGATATGAGCGAATCTCAAAACAAAATCAAACAATAATATAATCACAATTATACTGAGATAATAATTTCCACCACCGACTTTCTATTAACCTCGGCACTGATCGAATAATTTTCGATATTCTTGTTGAGCAAACACGAGGTATTACTTTATTCTTTATTCCGCTAAAGCCGACGTTTCGGCGGATTTCGCTTTCTTTAAAGCCTGGAGGGGTATATTCATAAGCAATTTACTAAGACAAACGCTCCGATAACACATAGAATATCGAGAACTATGCTGAGATATTTGCAAAACTCCGGAACCAGATGTCTGCGGTGGGGATCGAACCCGTTATTACCCTTTCCGGTGGCTAAACAACGATAAACAACGGTGCGCCCTTTTCTTGTTCAGCAATCGCGAGGTTGTTATACAGCATACATTTACTTCCATAGAGAAACAGTACAATACAACAGTGACTGACGTTTCGGTAATATGGCTTTCTTCAGAGCCTGGAAGGGTGTACTGATATACAATCTACTTGGCCAAACGCTTCAATAACACTTACAAAAAGACGAAAAACTCTATGGTAATTACATGATCAACAGCTTATAGAAACACTCACCGCTTTTTTCGTGACTTCCAATGAGGAAGGTTGGAACAGCTGATTATAGTCGCATATACTTGTTGACTGCACCATCCCACAACAGAAATTGATGCGAACATACGGGGTCAGGTCGCATGTGACCTCTAGGCATTCCTCACTGCTATTCATTTTGAAGTTTTTCGCACTTATCCAAAAGGCCTCAAGAATCTCTAGCCTCACAGCTGCACAAAAATGTGGTATACGAGAAATTAGAGAATTAGAGAAAGAGAAATTCGAAGACCGTCAGAATATCGGTTAGTGATAAGGAGGAGAGTTCGTAGTTAATCCTCGCCGGCTGGATGTTGAGATAACGGAGGAACATCTTAGTGATCTCACCCTTTATCGCCCATCGTCTGAAAATAAATACGAAAGAAATACCGAAAACTTAACAATGAACGGGTCACAGTAGCAAAGGCGGCGAGCTTAAAACCATCGTTATTTCGCTTTATAAAGTAGATCGACCAGCATGTCTCGTTTTATACTTACTTATTAAAACACATAACTTAGTATCAGCTAATGACCCGGAGTCTACCACCTACAAGGTTAGACTCATCATCAGCTGTGTTGACGGGCCAACGGATAGAATAACATGGTTTCTAGGCCGAACACTTACCCAACTGCTTAGCCATATACCAGCTCATCTCGCGATCACCCAAATCTTCCTAGAACGTTACGTAACGCGTCTCCTAATAGCGCGCACCTGATGGAGTCCTCCAACGTTTTCGCGCTTTACACCAATCTATCGAATGACACCTCAATACAAGTCGTCTTCGAACCTCTTGTTGAACGTGAAAGAACAATAAACATTCATGGCTTGCCCATCCAGCAGCTAATAGCTCTCTTAAAGGAGTGCCTAGTCTGCCCGATTTTCAGATGGTCTGGGAAATATTTCGCGCAAATAAGGCGCCTGGCAATGGGACAGCGACTGGCACGAAGCCTTGCCATTGCGTTTATGTCAAGAGTGGAAGCCCCTGTTCTTGGTCTCCGACCGCTACTACACCACAGATATATAGATGATTGTTTTGTCGTCTTCTCTACGCAGGAGGAGATGGACAAATGCTTTGAATTATTGAACAAGCAGTCTGAGCATATAAAATTTACCCGGGAAAACCGAAAGACACCTGGCTCCTATTTCTTAACGTTCATGTCAACTTATCAAGTAGCGGTTACATGACAAAGTGGTACTCAAAACCAAGTAACGAGAACATTCTTGTTCATTTCTTTTCTTCCCACCCTTCACACACAAAGAGGGCGCTCGTAAGAAACATCTTTCGAACAGCCACCTCTGTGTGCACTACCAGGAAACTAAAGGAAGAGTCGTGCGACTTGGCTCGGTAAATAGCCATCTCCAATGGTTACGAAACAGTAACCATACGAGATAAGTTTAGAGGGAGAGCGACGCACCAAAATGAAACACTTCGCCAAAAGAAAGTTCCGTCTATGTTGCCCTTTATTAGTGATGAAGTAAGCCTAGCTATCAAACGATGTTTAAGAAAGGCAGGCCTAGAGGAATTGGTAACGATAGTAGAAATACCACCGGCTACTCTACGTCGTCAGTTAGTCCGTAACCGCCTATATGACCGCTTCTGTGAACCAATAAATTGCACAATTTTCCCTTACGGCAAAAACGGTGACTGCATTGGTTCAGGTACGATGTGCCTGATCTCTTGAAATGATAGCGAAATAAATTTATTGGCGACATGAGCAGACCTTTGTGTATCCGTATAACGGAACATGCAGATGGCAAACGAAAAGCAAGACAAAGTACCCACTAGGATCGCATAGGATACAATAGCATTTCTCGGGTGAACTTGATATACTCTGACTGTGCGTTTAACAATTCGAAACATTTGTCCATTTCCTCTTGTGTTGAGCAAAGGACAAAGCAGTCGTCTACATACCTACAGTAGAGTAGCGGCCCGAGATCAGTCACCGGTGCTTCCACCTTAGACATAAATGCAATGGCAAGGCTTGGAGCCAGTCGTTGTCCCATTGCCAACCCTCTTATTTGAGCGTAGTACTTTCCGGACCATCTGAAGATTGAGCAGCTCAAGTATTCTTTTAAGAGTGCTATCAGGTGCTCTATCTTAAAACCAAACATGTTTATTTAGGTAAGGTAATGTGTAATGGATAGGTAATGTGCAAGAAAATTCAAGGCTAACCGTGTTAGGAGGCATAACTCTCCCTGACGGTGCGCGCTCGTTATTAGAATTGGGGCCGAGTTTCTCACCATCTGAATCCATTTCTAAGATAACCTTACGTAGGGTCACATGCGGTTTACATGAACTTCAAGATAGACTCCGCAAAAAAGCTATCTGATCCACGAACTGTCCCTTTCTTCAGACTTTAGATCCCAATTCGAATTTGAGGAAGATAAACTGGTCGTCTCTTCTTTTAGAAATTTGAGGTGTGGGCGAAGACAATGAAAGACAAGAATAGATTAATGTAGGGTTCCTTCCTTTAAACTTTCAGCGCTTGCAGGGAAATGGTGAAAATTTAGTCCTCGTTCAGCAACGCTATTCTCGATCAGATGTCGAGAACAGTTTTTTTGACTTTTTCTGTTTTGTGCTCCTTCTGACAATTTTTTCTGTCTCCACTGATACCTTCTACAAAGGTCAGTAGCTGGTACATGCCATCGTCCACCTTATCTGTGGTCAAGAAAAAATCAGGCTTTAGTTTTCTTCTCTTCTTGTGTAACCCATTAGTTGGTCATTAGTGATAACAGAGGTGCGATCTCCGAACTTCTTTGAAATAATGAGATGTGTTGGGAACAGCGTAGTCATTCAGCAATCAGCGTGTAGTCCTCTATCGAATCACTCTTAATATGCCATACATGTGTAGAAAAGTCTTCGTTCACAACGCATTCGTCACACGCAACTTATTCTTTCCTTCTTAGACGACAATAATAATAATCCACTTTCAGCCATCTCCAACAAGCAATGATGGGATAATATAACGGCAGAAAAAAGGTACAACCATCTTTTTCTAAGGATATGGTCGACCCTATACGAGTTGCCGCGTAATGCGAGCATGTTTCACATCCAAAGAAGAATTCCTCGAAAGACGAATTCCCATGTAAGTCGTGGCTGTGTACAAAAGGTTAACAAAACAAATGTCTCCTATTCTAAATTTTTCGATCCTGTACTCAATTATGGTTCTGTAAGACAGCAAATTCATTGGAGTTTTCGACGCGGAGTTCTCATCAGCAGCACAAGTTCATGAATAACAGCTACTCGCACTGGGCTCATTTCTCGACGATCTCAAGAGCAGGCGTTGTTAAGATCCCATATGAAACGACGACGTGAAGAGTTTTGAAAGAACGGACGACAAAGTCTATTCCATCGATATTGAGTGACTGAAACTCTTCTCTACGAATGACAAAGATCTGCCATTCAATGGCATATACCGATCTTCTAACCTTATGTCAACATTTGGGTGGTATTCTATGGGCAGGATAGAGCGCGATGATCAACGTCTGAAGAGAATCCTCTCCGGAATCCTTGTTGTATATAATAGTTCGGCACCCAAGAACATCTCCAGCCCCAGTGAAATGGCAAAAGATTAGGAATGATGATAACAAGTACATACTCGAACGTCAAATTGAAGAATTTAAATTTGCTGTGAATGGGAAAATTTTGAGAAATAGTCCACAAAAGAAAAATGTCCACGAGAACAGTAGAGAGAACTTCAAAAACGTGGTGCAACGCATCACATAATTTCGTGAATACATAATTTAATTGAGACATGTCAAAAGCACAGGGTAGCGCACAGCATCAAAATACAAAAACATCTTAAAAAGAGAAAGAGAAATAAGGAAGAAGGAAGTAATTACTAAGCGCTTTTTACTATCTTAAAATTTCTGAGTTAAATTTGAATTCAACAGCGAGAAATGAAATACAGTAACTAGATTAGTGGTCAGGAAAACCAGAAAAACCGTTGTGTACAAAATGGAACTGGTTTTGCCTAACACTGTTGTCTAAAAAACATGGTGAATTGCCTGAACGGAAAAAAGGCGCCTAGATTACGAGAAAACTTTCATTTATTTCACGTCTAACAATAATACGGAACTTCTACTTCGGCATCCACGGAGCTCGCTCATAGAGGGATGTTCTGTCATTTAGTCTCGAGATGAAGTGGCGCACCCAGGTTGCGGATAGGGGTTAAACGCGGACTAAAAGTGACCTTCTGCTTCCCTGAAGAGCAGGTAAATCCAGACGACTGACAACATGTTTTTGCTGTGTCGAATAGCACTTGCCTTCTGCATTTACTAAACGTATTCATGCACGCGTGTGTGAGCGCGTTCTAGTTTATGCGGATTGTATCCTACGAGTCAATTCGCCCACAAAGCTGCAATCAAGTGACAGGGAAGAATATGTGAGGCGACTAGGAATCGCTTCCAACAAGAAAGTTCCCCACCTACTCTTGGAGCAACTGGCAAGCTACCCATGACTATAGCTAGCTTCCACGTTCAGTGTTCAGCAAGCTACATATGGGCATAAATGCCTAAATACAGTAAGATAAACGGTCTTTGTTCCCTTAACCCCGAAAGAGCCCAGATGCGGCAGCGTTGGGTAGGACGAGTACAGAGAGGCCGCCAAAATCTCAAGGGTATTCTATTTTGACTAATTCCCAATTCGACGTCTACGATTGAAAAGATATGGATCAATACCGGCTTAGAAAAACGTTGTCGTTGTCTACGCAGCGACATCAAGCTATGATGAAGATGAAGTCGAACCATTTTATACGAGCATAGAGAAGTTTTGCAAACAAGACCAAACATTCTTTAAGGTTTTCGTTGGAGGTTTTAACTGTAAGAGTGGAACAAAGGAAACTATGAAGAAAATACATGCGACCCACAGATTAAAATGGACCAGAAAAAGTGGACGCCTGTTTGAACTTATAACAACCCCCAACATCATTCATAATCACTCGCAGTTCCAAGATCCCCACTCTTGACACTGGACGTCAGAGACTCCCAGTGGAGAGAACGACAACCAGGTAGACTACATCATAGAAAATCGAAGGTTTTGCCTAGTCAGTGCCGCTGTTCTCCCAAATTTATACAGAGAACCACACCCCTTCTACCTTCATGCAAGGTTTCATTCTTCGCGAAAAGAGAAAAAGCATCTAAATTCAAAATACGGAGTTCGAAAAGAACCATAAACTGGGCTTATGAAGTTCATTAATCGGCTGTTGGAAAGATGCCGTTCTCTATAACATCGACGAAGAATACGGTCGGCTCATTCAACATCTTCACGCTAGCGCTATGAAAGCTGAAAGTTCGAAATTCACCAAGAGACGTCTGTTTCCAAAAACTCTCGAGCTGATACGCCAGCTGGAACTGCACAGGCAACTGCGAACTGACGTCCGAACTTGCAAAACAATGCAGACAGGCGATAAAAGAAAATCTTAATGAGGGAAGATCAGCAGTTCTGGCCAAAGCACCAGAGGCTCAGAAAAGTACTCGCTAAGTCCACCGAAGCTTTGCTATTTACAAAATCATGACCATTGTACTCCGACGCACAGAATAGTTACACCGTCCAAAAAGGCAATGAAAAAAATCGTTCACGATTACAAGTCAGATCTGATCAGTGGCCACGTCCTACTACCCATATATAAAATAGACGAGGATGGATATGTCGTTCAACCGATCCCTCCTTCCGAAATCGGATCTACTATTTCATCAGTGAAAAATGGAACAGCACCACGTTTGGACAGGATGAGATCTGAACACCTGAGGAACCTTCCACCAGTGCTCCTAAGCACACTGGCTCCACTCTTCCTAAGTTACCTGTCTGAATGCAAGGTCTTTACTCAGCGGATGACCAGCACGACAGTACTATTGTTCAAGAAGGGTTACCTCCACGATATCGGCAACTATCGCCCAATCTGCTTGCTGTATATGGTCTCTATCTCTCTCTCAGCGTTGATCAATCCCTGAGGGATGTGCCGTGCATTCGGCTTCATTAAGTGTCGTTGGAGGTGATTCAATGCATATCTGGCCTTTACAATGACTCGCGGTGGCCTACCGATGTGTCGAGCCAGTGCTGCTATCCCTCCAGACAAGTTTGGTACCATTGCCGACCCCGGAGGTATGGGACGCTTGGTGGGCCATAAGCGTGAGCGTCGATTCCACATGTGTGTCGCCCACAAACTTTAAACTCGATTCATCCTAAATAGAATTAGCAGAACATTGGACGAACAGCAGTGAAGTGAGGAAGCAGGGTTTCGAAAAGGATTTAGTACGATGGACCATATCCACACGACAACAAGACCCTTTGAAGTAACACGAGAGCACAAAAGACCGCTTGTCTCACTTTCATCGATTTAAAGAAGGCTTTTGACTCAAATGAGATGAAGCAGACATGGAAGCCCTTGATAGTTAGGAAGTCCTTAAGTTCCCAAGACCGACTTTCTGTTAACCTCGGCATTAATTGATAATTCAATGTTTTCTTCAATAAGCAAACACGAGGTTGCTAACACAGAATTTATTAGAATACAATAGCTGACGTTTCGGCGGTTTCGCCTTCTACAGAGCCTGGAAAAGTCAAATTGAGATGTGATCTACTCAGCCAAACACTTTCATAACCCCAGCAAAATCGAAAACCGAACAGCGATTGGATCAAAACGGCAAGCGCAGCAGGTTTAAAACTCGCAGACATTTCGCATCTTAAGATCGAAGTGCCGAGATGTCCCTTCCTATACTTACTTATCAAGACCCATAAGCTAATATGCGCTGATAATCTGGCGTCTACCGACCTCTCCACTTTTAAAGTGAGACCCATCATCAGTTGTGTAGACAGGCCTACGGATAGAATTGCTTGGTTTATAAACCTAATCGTCAACCAGTTGCTTAGGCACATACCAGCCGATCTCACGAACACCCAAATGTACCTAGACCGTCAGCGTAACGCACGCCCCAAAAGCGAGCACGTTATGGAGTCGTTCGACGTTATTGCCCTTTACACTAACGTGTCGAACGACTCCGCAATGCAAGCCATCCGCGAGCTTCTTGAGCAACACGGAGGAGCAATTAATCAACATGTATGGCTTTTCGATTCAGCAGCTTATGGTCTTCCTGAAGGTCTGTTTAAACTGCTCGATCTTCAGATGGTCCGGGAAATATTACGCGCAAATTAGAGGGTTGGCCATGGGACAGCGACTGGCACCAACACTTGCCGTTGCCCTTATGTCTAAAGTGGAAGCACCAGTAATCGATCTCACGCCATTACTCTACTGTAGGTATATAGGTGATTGTTTTGTCATCTGCTCCACATAAGAAAAGATGGACAAATGCTTTAAGTTATTGAATGAACAGTCAGAGTACATAAAATTCACCCGTGAGAAACCGAAAGAAAACTGGCTTCCATTTCTAAACCTTCGAATTGACCTATCCGAGAACGGCTACAACACAAAATGGTATCGAAAGCCAAGCAGTAAGAATATAGTGGCTCATTACCGCTCCTCTCATCCCTCACACACTAAAAGGACGCTTATAAGAAATATGTTTCGAACCGCCGCTAGCGTGTGCACAGGTAGAGAGCAGAGGGAAGAATCCTCGAAACTGGCGCGGCAAACAGCCATTTCAAATGGTTATGAAACTGTAGCTTCTCGGCATAGGCAACGAGGAAATCCCACGCCCCAGAGCGATAATTCTAGCAAAAACAAAGCTCCGTTCCTGTTGCCCTTTACTTCAAACGAAATAAGTGCAGCTATAAAACGCTGCTTAATAAGGGCCGGTCTAGAGAATTCCGTAAGAGTGATAGAAATACCACCAGACACTCTAAGACGCCAGCTAGTTCGCAACTGCCTATATGACCGTCTATGCATAACGAAAAACTGCATAATTTGCCCTAACGGTAGAGACGGCGACTGGATGAGTTCAGGTACAGCCTATCTGACCTCTTGTAAAGCGTGCGGGCACAAATATGTTGGCGAAACGGGTAGACCGCTCTGCGTCCGCATAAAAGAACACCTAGTCGGTAAATCTAAATTAAAACAAAATACACCACTAGGCGTGCATAAGATGCAGGAACACAACGGAGAAGATTTTGAGGTAAGAGTCACTATCCTTAGGCAGGAATCGAAAATATCAGCGCGTAAAACTCTTGAAGCGTTTTGGATCAATGCCAAAAATTCAAAAATGAACCGCAAGGAGGAGTGTCTTGCCATCACGCGTAACCTGGCGCCATACCTCAGGCTAATCCAGTGACCTGACACAGACACAGTTATCGCCTATGTATTACTCTGTGCGGCGGCTATCCATCAACTAACTTAAATACTTACAACAAATAAACGGTAGGTGTTTGAATGAAGTTGTTTCTTATGCGAATGCAAATCGATTTGTCAAGTTTTATCTGCTGGGGTTATGAAAGTGTTTGGCTGAGTAGATCACATCTCAATTTAACCTTTCCAGGCTCTGTAGAAGGCGAAACCGCCGAAACGTCAGCTATTGCATTCTAATAAATTCTATATTAACAACCTCGTGTCTGCTTCTTGAAGAAAACATTGAAGTCCTTAAGTTCTTCGTGAGCTGTACAAAAATTTTACAACCAAGATTTTACCATTCTACAACGATTTTAACATTAACGTCAAAAGAGCAGTTAGGCAGGTTGATACCATCTCGCCGAAATTATTTACCGCCAGCCCCGGGAACGTCACGCGAACAGTGGCATGGGACAACGTGGAAGTGAAAATCGATGGTGGGTAATTACACCACATTCGCTGTGGTGACAACATCGTTCTTAGGCGGAAAGAATGCTAATCGACTAGTCCAATTTGATAGCACTTGTAGGAAGATGGGTCTTCTACTAAATCTTATGAAAACAATATCCATAAGGAACGAATATGTCTCACTCACACTCGTCGGAATAAACATTTGGGAATGGTCTAGCGACGCCTATCCAGGTCAAAAAGTCAGCATGATGATTCTTAGCCCCAGAAATGAGCAGAAGAAAGCGTGCGGCTTGGGAGCTCTCAGGAACATCGAGGATGTAGTGAAGAGAACAAAAAAGCCCTTTATCGTGCCCTTCTTTTCGACTCCACGATTCCCACTCCTTTAACGTATGCGTCATAAACCTGCTCGCTACTTAAGTAGAGGGATAGATCACTCATCGTTATAGAATGCACAGCCGAAACTAAAATACTGCGAGTATCCCATATTACGCAATTGAGGTAGGGAATGCGAAGCTCCGACCCACCTCAACGATTAAAAATGAAAGGCGCTATTTTCCATGCCAAGCTGTATAAGATAAAGTAGGCTGGACACGTAATGCACATAAACGACAACCAATGGACAGGAGCTGTTAGCGACTAGATCCCTTGGGATGTTAAAGGCACAGCAGGAAGACCATCGACGTGATGGTCAGAGCTTTTCAAAAAAGCTTTGAAAGAATGGTATGATGCTCAACATTCCTAGAGCTAGAAGAACTCACGGAGCCAATCTTGCATGCGACGGGGAAAAATCGAAATCTTACGGGCGCCCGCTCGAGTCGCTAGACGCTCGGTGGGATGGATACCTCGGTTAGCCCATCCAAGCCTTCTATCTCTGCGAGGTTGAGGAATTGATACGAAACGTGTAGTGTATACTATGAACCACAGAAGATGGTCGTTGCATTGCTGATGATCTAGAAATGCCCTACCATCACTCCGCCAGAATTTCTAGAAGAATCTTCTCGAACAGTATCCAGCGACATTCATAAATAAGACGAAAATGCTCAATCAATAGTTAAATCCACAAGTAAATCAGCATTTTCTTCATGGCTGATTGATGAGAAAAACGATTGGAATGAAGAAAGTGCAAAGAGCATGAAAAATAAACTGGCTAATCTGTTAATAAACAGAGAGCTAAGTCGTTATCAACATTAGCTTAAGTTTACTAGCTGTTCATTAATAGAAGTAACAAAATCCGTAGTTATCTGGTCAATGCGCTTTTCCTTTTTTCCGACAACAGACGTTAGTAGGAAAATGAAGAGCTTCTAACAGGTCTTAACTTTTTAAACAACTAATAGCAAATTATTTTCTAATATAATAAAGTGGTTGACAACTCTGTAAAAATGACACTTGACAAATGAGGTAAATTTTGTCAAAGTTACTAGTTACA
Organism: Angiostrongylus costaricensis; assembly: GCA_900624975.1. NCBI lineage: Eukaryota > Metazoa > Nematoda > Chromadorea > Rhabditida > Metastrongylidae > Angiostrongylus > Angiostrongylus costaricensis. The sequence continues at coordinate 30,360 of UYYA01004525.1, read as the reverse complement.
AAAAAATTTCAGGTTCAGTCTACGATAAGCCACTTACCTCTGGGTATTCCTCCACCGAAAACTACAAAGATAAATTGTTTCATAAGGTAAGATGTATGATACTTTTCATATCTTTCCAACGGATGACATCCACTACTTCTACGCTCTGATGATCGAGTAGGCCGAATCACGTGTGACTTCTTCTGCTTTCGATAAAGAAAATTTCACAGGAAAGTCTTCGATAATAGCGACAAACAAAAATATTTACCCATGTACTTCGATACTTAGATGGCCCATCTTCACAAGTTTTTTTCTGCGAGCCCGGCATATATTCGTTTCTTCGCCTCGCGGTCGTCGTCCACGGTGCTAGTTTGATTCGAATATGGTGGCTGGTGCGAGTCTCATAACATGATCAGTAAAACAATTGCAACTGTGAGTATAGCTGAATGTTTTTCCTTGGAACAGGTTCGCTTGCATCCACGTGCAGTCCACTGTGCAGTTATTTTCGTCCGCCTGTAGTATACTCCTATCTATTATACCTTTATACTTTATACTGGCTTATCTATGTTTCACTGTCTATGTGTATTCTTCTGGATCTGGAATTGGGAGAAATTTCGACGATCAGGGCTGCACATTTTACCTAGAATTTACGTGTTCCAGTTAGATCTCAGATGACATCGTCCAAGCGCACTGTAAGTGGTGCGCAAAATTCATGACGTGGTTGAAGTATCGCCCCGTGTATCTGCTGCATAACAGAACGTTAGTAGCACTGATAAATCGAAAAAGTATGATAAATTTCGGATCCTTTATTTGGTCGGTGGCTTCTTTGAGAAGCCAAATTTCTGCAGATGATTCCTTTCTTTTTCTATCTAATTCCCTTTCATATCGTTTTCAATGTTCATTGGATGCTCAAGGTACATGGTTGAGGTGCCTCTGCCATCGGAGAACTATTCACTTTTCTCTGTTTATCCTCACACCAAAGCTTTTTATGATTTGAACTCTCGATTTGTACGCAATCCTATTTTTTCCCGCTTTGACTTGTTCACTGATCATAGTATCTGACTCGTTAGTACTCCTTAAAAAAACCATGATGTCGTCGGTAAGACGAAGATTTGATAGGAATTAATCAATACGTTTGCCTTTCTCATCCTAATCGAGTGACATCATTATCTACTGCAATGTGAACAGCTGTGGCGATATGGTATCGCCTTTTTGAACCCATTTTCTTACGGATATGGTAAGAGATCAATGGAAAAACCGTATTTTCGCAGGTGCAGTTTGTCAGGTACAGTTCTCAGGTAGCACCGGTCCACTCTTTGGCCGACCAGCGCTGATAAGATTTCATTCGTTTCAGCGCTTTTTCGCAGTCCACAAAACTCAGAATTAGAGGCAGGCGGTATTCATGACAAGCTTCTGTTATCCAGGAAAACATTTTAGATGTAATCCATTCAACAGATTCCCTATAGAAATTCTGCCTTTGATATGCACGATCGGATGGTTTTCTTAAAGAGCTTGTTGAGTGCGATTGGTGAGTAGTGAAGAATACCGCTCACCCAGCGACAAGACTTTTTTAAAATTCGTTCGTTGCCGTTGCCTGCTTGTCACGCACGAAAAACACCTTGTAACGAGCTAAGGTTATGAAATACATGAAATCGAGTCCGCGGTGAACATGGGGATCTAGACCGTTTCATCACTGTAATGAGATGTTTCGGTAAACAACCAAGCGGAAGATATAGAACGAGCGTCTGACGATTTAGCACTCAAAAAGACAACAATGGTAGATTAAAGCACGTGCTTCAACATTTCAACTCAACAGCTTTACTACAAAATCTCAAAACTGAGCTGCAAGGAAGTGTCTTGTTATCACGTCTGACCGCGCACCATACCTTAGGCCTATTTTTTAACTGAGCCAGGCACTTTAATCATCCATGCAAGATGTATTAGTTGCTTAGTGGATTATAGTCTTCAAGTCGTTTCTCAGCATCGAATTATCACTAGCTCGAATTAGAATGCTCGACTTTCTACGAATTTACCACGAGGGACCATGATTTATATACAAAAGTTACAAAGTAAATTGGTTTAGTGGACAGTAGTAGTATAGATAACAAACTGAACCTACGATGTTTAACGTTTTGTTTTCTGCCTTCTATAATTTTCATGGCAGGTTACTAAGCGAAATGTAACCACAACGTTGCTGAAATATTTTCAAAACTCTGGACCGCAGATGTCTATGGTGGGAAACGAACGCGCTATTGTCCTTTCCGGGGATTACCGCGTTCACCACCACACCATACAGGTCCTTCGTTTCGCCTTTCTCTCAGCTATTTCTATCGATCTTTTTGCCACAGCAATCACCCGTCAGCGGGGTTGATCTGGGGAGCGCAAATCGGCATAGAACCCAGTTAAGCAATGGCTGTAGTTGAATTCACAATGTTTAACGTTTTGTTTTCTGCCTTCTATAATTTTCATGGCAGGTTACTGAGCGAATTATAGCGAAATTATAGAAGGCAGAAAACAAAACGTTAAACATTGCGATTTCAACTACAGCCATAGCTTAACTAGGTTCTATGCCGATTTGCGCTCCCCAGATCAACCCCGCTGACGGGTGATTGCTGTGGCAAAAAGATCGATAGAAATAGCTGAGAGAAAGGCGAAACGAAGGACCCGTATGGTGTGGTGGTGAACGCGTTACTCCCCGGAAAGGACAATAGCGCGTTCGTTCCCCACCATAGACACCTGGGGTCCAGAGTTTTGCAAATATCTCAGCAACGTTGTGGTTAAACCTACGATGTTGAGCATTATCCCACAGTTTCATGAGGCTACGAGATGCAATTAGAAGCGTTGTTTATATTACAATATCAGTATAACTACAACACCGTAAGTATTACACGACCGTTGCGCAAGATTGAGGTAGCGATGACGACTTTACACTAGCAGCGAGTGAGAAGATTCTGGAGAGCGACAGGGCATTAAACATTATTATTCACACATCACACAGCTGCATCAAAATTTGTCGATGGATTACGGTGTAGTGGAATTGTAAGTGAGCAATTTGATGCCGCAGCGATGACTCTTGTAGAACACAGTGGAAGTATTTAAGTGATATGCTAGCTTTACAATGCGTAGTGATTACATAAGGATTGACGATAACTTTACTGTGCTGCTGATGGAAGAGTATGAGACCTCATTTAACATTACTACAACCTAAGCAAATTAAAGTAGTTATGAGAGGAGAAGATTAAGCGAGAGAACTGAGCGATGAGAAATGTCGACGGGAATCTTCACATTTCGTGAGAAAGCAAGTGACACTGCTAAAGACCGTGACCAACATCCAAGTGAGTGGCGAAAGTAACAGGGTCAAGCTAACAAGCAATGCTACGGCTCTATCCGTTAAGAAGGAGTGTCAATGTAGGCAGGTACTCGAGAGTGTATCAAATAAGTTGTTACATAATAGGCAGCAATAACAGAGGAAAATACATTATTAATATAAGGGATGTTAGAATGGAAATAGAAAACATTTCATGAGAAGCAAATTCGTGGCTTATCAGGGAAACAATAAACTAGTGTGCTTGACGATCACCGACCGATTTCTTTATCGCTGTTTTAAAACAGCTAGGTGGGTTTTATTCCTATTAACATCATGGCAACACCGGCTGGGGCAGCAGCAGCTGCTGTCGAGGATGTTCGATCGAAAAATTCAAGGGCACCGGAACAAGACCTGGAAATAAGAAACAAAGATCTTGCAAAAGAATTCGCCAGGCAGAATGGGCTCATTGACGACATTTCGAAAGCAAAGACGACTGTGAAGGTAAGCAACTCATCGGATTAATCAAATGCATGAAATTTTCACAAATTGCCACAGTCACCTAATACTTAGACATCCACTCAAAGGAGAAGCGCGATTTGTCTAGTGTTGAAGAAAATCCCTTTTTAGTACTCCTTCACTAAGATGGGAATTCTATTTTGAATTTCGCATTAGTGCTGATCATCGAACATTAATGTGTGCTGTTCAAGTGTGCACATTCAAACCCACTTGTATGCAAATTTGTTTAGTCGTTAACTACCAGCTGTATTCAGGATGCGGAGGAGACAAATATATACTCGTGTATTTGCTAGAGCGGTTCCTACTTGGAAACTTGGATGGCCCGGCCTCATTGGTTGTGCGGGCTCCAGCATAATTTTCATTTTCCGGAGATTTCCTGGTTTTGCCATTGCGTCTCCTTGAAGCCCCGAGGTCAGCCGCCAAAGAGTTCCTCAAGTTGTCACCACCGCAGGCAGTCGCCGCCTTTGTTAATCAGAAGAAGATTTGTCACCATTGGACTAGTTTGATACCGAAAGGGTGGTGATTTTTAGCATTAGTTTACTCTTGGCTTGTCTTCCTGATGGGAGCGCCGAAGTCCTTCTCATCTTGGAATACCCTGTTGGGAGGAAGAACTCGCCGGTGTGCATCGTAGCCCGACACCCAGGAACACCTTCCATGCAAAACCGTTGGGTGGTGTCAAACGGCTTGTTTAACAAAGTGCAACATTTTGAAAGGGATTTTGACAAACAAGTTGTTATTTAGACATGAACTACGGTATAACCACAATTTCAAGTTATTATTTACTGCCAACTCTTTTTTTCTAATGGCAGAATATATTGCGAAATATAACTTCAATGATGCTGAGATATTTGCAAAACTCCGGACCGCAGGTGTGTGCGATGGGGAACGAACGCGCTATTGTCCTTTCCGGGGAGTAACGCGTTCACCACCACACCATGCGGGTCCTTCGTTTCGCCTGTCTCTCAGCTAGTTCTGTCGACCTTTGCCACAGAAATCACCTGTCACTCTCAACCATACGCGTCATCAACCATATGCGACTATAATCAACTGTTCTAAACTTCGTCATTGGAAGTCACGTAAAAAGAGGCTCTGAAGAAGGCGATACTGCAGAAACGTCAGCTAGTGTTGTATTGTATTGTGTTTTTCTATGGAAGTAAATGTATGCTGTTTAAAAACCTCGCGAATGCTGAACAAGAAAACGACGCATTCATATTCCAATGCCGAGGTTAATAGAAAGTCGATCCTGGGAAATATAATTGTTATCAGAAGAGTCAATGAAGTACTAAGTATAGGTTGTTCATCAATGCTGTGACGTTGACCGATGATGGAAAAGTCGCTCCTCCTATAAACACCTGCTTATTTCACCAGGTTAACACGTTCTCAACAGTACTTGTAATCCATTGCATGGTTAACACGTTTAATATAAATATTGATTAAACGACACTATTTCACTGCTTGATAGATGGCGAAAGTTTAAAAAAACAATTACGAACTTTGGCAAGTGCAAGCTCAAGCCTACGAGAAATGAGAATGCCACATTTGAAATGGCAGTCGTAACGAAGTACTAAGCTCCAAAAAGAAAAACAATCTGTAGAACTTAAGACCATCTATGGATAGATCGTGATAAGTAGTTCATTTAGATAACGACTAAAAGGAAGGAACGAAAACGTCGTATGGAACAAAAAAGACGGAAGATTGACCCTGGAGAAACGATTAAGAGTGATTCGTTCACGTATGCACAACATCATTTTTTCAATAATATTCTAACGGTAAAGTAATGAGCACAAAAATTTAATAAACTTATTTAATTGAGTGCTTAGATGGGGCGTCCTCACTAGTGTGCGGACCCCATCATAATTCCCATTCCGGAGTTTTGCTGGTTTCGCCATAGAGGTTCCCTGGAGTCCCGATGTCAGCCTTGCCAAAGTCTGCCCCAGGCCGTCAACACCCCACGCAGTCGCCACCCTTGTGGATCAGAGGGGAATTTCTCACCATGCGAAGAGTTAGATACCAGGGCGGTGGTGGATGATAAATTTAATAAAAATTGTCAAAAAGTCATTTCCTTAAGTAGTTCATAATAGTCGCTGCTTCATTTATACCTAAAGTAAGAAAATGATATCATTGCAGCGAAATTGGTACGTTTTACTACAGAACGGTGTTTACTTATTACCTGATAACGGATTGCAATGCTTTCGACGTCAGACAATCCCTAGTAATGCGTCATACATTCCCTTCCATTCGCAGGATTTTGAACGTGATTGTATGCATATTTGGCCTATACAAAAAGTTGCGATGGCCTGATACACCCATCGTTCTAATCCACCCACACGTGTCAGGCAGCAGTTTAGTGACCCCGGTGGATTGCTAGGACACACGTGGACCACAGATCTTCCTCATATGAGGGATCTCGAGCCGGTTAGTCGCGAGGCTACGTGGCGCGTCTCCAGGTGGCGGATAGCGGGTTAATCGCGGATCAAGAGTGACCATTGTTAGAGACGCAAGTGGATCCAGAGATGGACTCCCTGTTTCTGGTACGCTGATTTGGCACATACTTTCTGTATTTGCTAGGCGTATTCATGCATGCGTACGTGGGTGCATTCTTGCTTAGGCGGGTTGTATTCTACGACTCAATTCGGCCAAAAGCCTGCAATCAAGTGTCTGGGAAGTATATGGGAGGCGATTAGCAGTCGCCTCCAACAAACAAGCTCCATGCCTACTCTGGAAGAGCCTGGCAAGCTCATCGTGAGTATGCTCAGCCCCCAAGTTCAGAGCCCAGCAAGCCATACGTGGGTATCAGGAATGCTAAACACAGTAAAAAAAAAAGCATCATTCCCCTGACCGCGAAGGAGCCCCAATTTCGCAGCATTGGGTAGGGCGAGTACTGAGAGGCTGCTAAAATCTCAGGGCTCTGAAGAATGGAAGTTGCCTGGATTTCAAAGAACTATGGTGACGTTCTATACCTACAATGCACGTACACTTGCATCAGAGCCCTCGATAGAAGACTTGCTCGTGCAAGCAAGAAGGATAAGGTACGACGTCATAGGCCTGGCCGAGACGAGCAGACGCCAGCCTTTCAACGCCGTCTATGACACCGGAGAAGAACTGCTCCTCTGAACATGCAACAGTAGAGGAGTCGGCGGCGTCGGTGTTCTCGTCAACACGAGTTTGTCCAATAACATCAATTCATTCGAACAGCTTACAACCCGAATCGGACGTTTACGATTGAGAAGACGTGGATCAATTCCGGCCTTGACAATCTTCGTTGTTTACGCGCCGACATCAAACTATAACAAAGAAGAAGTCGAAGCGTTCTAAATGGATTTGGAAAAGTTCTACAGAGGAGACCACACGTTCTTTAAGGTCACTATTGGAGATTTCAACTCCAAGATTGGACCAAGAAGAACGTCTGAAGAACCTCACATTGGGACACACGGATTAGAATAGAACGAACAGGTTGAGCGGCTGTCTGAATTTATCATGGCGACCAAGACCATCCATGGTAACTTGCTATTCCAGAAGCCGAACCCTCAAAGCTGGACGTGAGAGTCTCCGAATGGAAAGTGCCATAGCGAAATAGACCACATCATAGTAAATAGAAGGTTTTGCCTAACCGATATCGCTGTTGTCTCAAAATTTTACACGGGATTAGGCCATCGCCTCCTTCGTGCAAGATTTGTCTCTCACGGAAAGGAGAAAAGCCGCTAGGTTCAAAAAACGAAGCCCTAGAACCACCATAAACTGGGATTTATTCAATTCATTAGTCGGCTGCTGCGAAGATGCCGCTGTCGATAACATCGACGAAGAATACGATCGGCTCATTCAATATCTTTACCTCAGCGCTATGAAAGCTGAGAGTTCAGAAAGTCACCAAGAGAAGTCTGTCTCCAGAAATACTCGAGCTGATACGCCAGCGTTGAATCGTACACGCTGCAGGTAAGCGCGAACTAACGTCCGAGTTTGGAAAACAATGCAGACAAGCGATAAATGAAGATCTTAAAAAGAGAAGAGCAGCAGTAATGGTCGAAGCTGCAGAGGCTGCGAAAAGCATTCACAAAGCCCACCGAATCTTCGCCAATCACAAGCCCAAAATAATTGCTCACCGGCGCCCAGATGGAACAGTTACAGCGTCCAGAAAGGCAATGGAGAAAACCATTCACCAATACTATTTGGATATCTTCGATAGCCACGCCCACCTAACGTCATATGAAATAAAGGAGGATGGATATGTTGTACCACCGGTTCTCCCTTCCGAAATCCAACATACCACTTCGTCGGTGAAAAATCGAACAGCACTAGGTCCGGACAGGATAAGACCAGAAAACCTGAAGAACTGTCTGCTGATCCTCGTAAACACACTGGGTCGACTCTTCACACGTTACCTGCCTAAATGCAAGGTCCTTCCTCAGTGCAAGACCAGCAAGACCGTGTTATTGTTCAACAAGGGTGACCTACATAATATCGGCAACTATCGCCCAATCTGCTTGCTGTCTGTCTTCTACAAACTTTTCACTCGAGTTATCCTATACAAGATTGATAGGACATTGGACAAAGAACAGCCATGTTAGCAAGCAGGGTTTTGAAAAGGATTTAGTACGATGGGCCACATCCACATCATAACAAAGCTCACTGAAGTATTGCGAGAGTAAAAAAGACCGCTCTGTCTCAATTTCATTGATTTATAGAAGGCCTTTGATTCAATTCAGATAGAAGCACTCATGGAAGCCCTTGATAGCCAGGGAGTCCCTACTCAGTACACAAAGATTCTTTGTGAGCAGTACAAAAATTTCACAACCAAGATATCACCATTCTACAACGATATTGACATCGACGTCAAAGGAGGAGTTAGGCAAGGCGATACCATCACGCCAAAATTATTTATCACCACTCTCCAGAACGTCATGCGAACATTGGAATAGGATAATACGGAAGCGAAAATCGATGGTTGTGTCAATCGAGTTACACCAGCTTCGCTTTGCTGATGACGTCGTCCTTACAACACCAAACATTGACCAAGCGGAACGTATGCTTGCCGACTTTGATAGAGCCTGTGGAAAGATCGGTCTTCGATTAAATCTCACAAAAACGATGTTCATGAGGAACGGATTAGTTTCGTATGCCCCATTCAAGCTCAACGGGACGAATACCTCCAAATGCTCCAGTTATATCTATCTAGGTCGGGAAATCAATATGATGAACGACCTAGCTCCAGAGCTGAGCAGAAGGAAACGAACTGTTTGGGGTTAAGAGCGTCGAGGATGTAGTGAAGAGGACAGAGAACACCCGACTCCGTTCCCACCTTTTCGACTCAACGGTTTTCCTGCCCTATCACATGCATCAGGAACCTTATCTCTGCGTAAGCAGGATGAAAGATCACTCAGTGTTATTGAACACGCAGTTGAAAGGACGATGCTAGGAGTATCCTGTTCCACACAAGTAAGGGACGGGATCCAAAGCTCCGATCTGCGTCAACGATCAAAAATCAAAGATGCCGTTCTGTAGGCTAAACGAAGATAAGGTGGGCCGGACACGTAACGCGTAGGAATGACAACCAATGGACAAGAGCCGTTAGTGAGTGGATTCCTCGGAATCTTAAACGCACTGCAGGAAGACCACCGCCTCCATGGTCAGAGTTCTTCACAAAAAGCCTAGAAAAAAGATATGATGCTCGACGAATTCCTAGAGCGAGCGGAACCCACTGGGCTACTCTTGCACGCGACAGGGAAGAATGGAAGATTTACTGGCGCCCGGTTGAGTCAGTTGACGATCGACGGCACTACAGGTGATACAGGTGATACCCGTTTCATCAATATATTTATTCCACGCGTTTTACAAGAGATCAGTTACACTGGACTCGATCTCATGTACGCGCCGCCTGAGCCGTTAGAGCGGGCCATAGAAATCATTACGAACTACTCGAAGGCGTAGTGTTGGGTGGTTGTTCAACCATTGCTACCGATTTCTCTGGATCTGCCCTTTTCAAGCTTCACTTTGTAGCCATGCGGAGATGAAGGGCAGGGTAAACGGGATTTGACTTTCGCTGAATTTGTAGTTTTGAGGCTTGGCTTTTCCTTAAGCTACTGTTTCATTGCTATTGGAAATGGCGATCTGTCGTGCCATATTGAAGGGTTCTTTGTTCTGTTCTATTCCTATGCATACATTGGCGGTAGTTCGACACATGTTTCTCATAAGCCCTTTTTTTGGTGTAAAGGATAAAAGGAGGGGTATGAACCATCATGTTCGTATTTTTAGCTTTTTCTACCACTTCAATTAATCGTAACTGTTTCCAGATAGGTTAATCTTATATGGTCGGTACAACGCAGTAGTGCACATTTTACTCTAGCAGCGGAGATCATGATTGCACGAGATCGGGTACGGTGTACGTGATCTCTTATTTGCGTCAGTGAGTACTAGGCTTGTAAGGAATAAAGCGGTGATTGTTTAGAGAAGTCATTTGCAATTTGATTGAAGCTCAGGTTTTGCGGTTTTTTTTTGTTAGATTTTTGAAAGTGTTTGGATGGGTAGGTTGCGCAACAATTTGACTTTCTCAGGCTCTGAAGGAGGCAAAATTTGATGGAGCCTTAGCTAGTGTAAAATTGATATTGTAATAACAATGTGCCCATCAATCAACATAACAATTCTATCTGCCCATCAAACGACCGTAAATTACTGGTCAATGCAGAGGTTAATAAAAACGCGGTCATGGGAATACCACGAAGTGTCTATTGTCTCTTAGGAATACCATGAAGTGTCTACTATCAACAATATGAGAAATCACTGACAAATCAAAATTATTATGGATAATAACTACGAACAAAAGGAAGCTTTCAGGAGTCTTAAAATGAAACTGTTGCAGTTTTAAAGAGAAAGGATAGAAAGTCAATATTTTTCAAACCGACCTTCACCATGGCATTAATAATCAATACCTTCCTGAATTATTAATTTATTAAGCTAGTACAGATTGATAAAAAGAATCAGTCAGCTAAATTTCGATGTCTTAACCTTCCTCAGAGACGAAGATAGAGCTTTCGAGCTTATACAACTCATAATACCTTGAATTGCTGAATCAGCTTCTTTACAATAAAGAAGTGGTCCAGCGGACGTATCTATGACTATCGACATCCGCTTACGTTCTGCGTGGAAGGGTAGCACTTGAAGCACAGTAAACCTACAAAAGCATCGACTATCCGAGTTTTTTACGTACATGTACAATATTTGCTCAAGAATACTTAGTTATTTAGAAAAACCTACATGCCGCACGAGTAATGATGCCCTATTATCCCAATCCTGGCCCACCACAAGAACGTAGAGTTATTCTGGATTTAAGAAAAAATGGTCACAACACCGAAACTTCGTCATTTCGTAATTTTTTAAAGCAAAAAGTATACTCACTTTTCCTTAGTGTTACCGGGTAATCCTATAGTGATGAATGTCGCTGACTTGTCTTCTGTCTTCTGTCTGTCTTCCAGTTTTAAGCCGTACATCTCTGCACCTGTAGAACAACTAATGAATATTATGTGCCATGTATTATCCAGTATTTTAAACCCATATTGCAAGTACTTAGTAGGAGGAGAGACACGACCCATCTTATTTTAACAAATTTATGCAATAGTAAACTTCCTCGATAACATAAAATACGTTTTCCCACTGCCATGCTATTACCAAAGTTTTCGAAAACTGTTGTACCTGATAAAGAATCCATTCATAAACCGAGGGTAAAAAAAATATGACATTATTAAAATAAGTTTACCCATAATAATAGCAAGCTCATTTGGACTCTCTGCTTCATATGGGCAGTAATTGCTGGTTACAACAGCTTCGTGGCGCGTTCGGATGGAATCATAAGGTAGTTTAAAAAAATTTGCATCTACTTTTATTTTCACACATCAACGTAGAATGGCGACACATATGTATATATGTATACACATCACCTGTATCACCTGTAGACTCGTTGATCGTCGAGTGACCCGAGCGGGCGCCAGTAAATCTTCCATTTTTCTCTGTCGCGTGCAAGAGTAGCCCAGTGGGTTCTGCACGCTCTAGGGACTCGTCGAGCATCATATCTTCCCTCAAGGCTCCCTTTGTGAAGAACTCTGACCATCGGGTCGGTGGTCTTCCCGCAGTACGTTTGACATCCCTAGGAGCCCAGTCACTAACGGCTCGTGTCCATCGGTTGCCATTCATACGTATTACGTGTCCGGCCCACCTTATCTTCGTTTAGTCTACAGAACAGCATTTTTGATTTTTGATCGTTGACGCAGATCGGAGCCTCGGATCCCGTCCCTCACTTGTGTGGAACGGAATACTCCTAGCATCGTCGTTTCAACTGCGCGTTCAATAACGCTGAGTGACCTTCCATCCAGCTTAACCAGCGACCAGGTGGTTTCTGACGCATACGTTAGAACAGAAAGTACCGTTGAGTCGAAAAGGTGGGAACGGAGTCGGGTGTTCTCTGTCCTCTTCACTACATCCTCGACGCTCTTAACCCCAAACAATTCGTTTCCTTCTGCTCAGCTCTGGAGCTAGGTCGTTCATCATATTGATTTCCCGACCTAGATAGATATAACTGGAGCATTTGGAGGTATTCGTCCCGTTGAGCTTGAATGGGGCATACGAAACTAATCCGTTCCTCATGAACATCGTTTTTGTGAGATTTAATCGAAGACCGGTCTTTCCACAGGCTCTATCAAAGTCGGCAAGCATACGTTCCGCTTGGTTAATGTTTGGTGTTGTAAGGACGACGTCATCAGTAAAGCGAAGCTGGTGTAACTCGATTGACACAACCATCGATTTTCGCTTCCGTATTATCCTATTCCAATGTTCGCATGACGTTCTGGAGAGTGGTGATAAATAATTTTGGCGTGATGGTATCGCCTTGCCTAACTCCTCCTTTGACGTCGATGTTAATATCGTTGTAGAATGGTGATATCTTGGTTGTGAAATTTTCGTACGGCTCACGAGGAATCTTTATTTACTGAGTAGACACTCCTTGATTATCAAGGGCTTCCAAGACTGCTTCCATCTCAACTGAAACAAAGGCCTTCTGTAAATCGATGAAAGTGAGACAGAGCGGTCTTTTGTACTCTCGCGATACTTCAGTGAGCCTTGTTATGATGTGGATGTGGCCCACCGTACTAAATCCTTTTCAAAACCCTGCTTGGTCACATGGCTGTCCTCCGTCTAGCGTTCTGTCAATCCTGTTTAGGATGACTCGAGTGAAAAGTTTGTAGAAGACAGACAGCAAGCAGATTGGACGATAGTTGCCGATATCATGTAGGTCACCCTTGTTGAACAATAACACGGTCTTGCTGGTTTTCCACTGAGGAAGGACCTTGCATTTAGGCAGGTAACGTGTGAAGAGTCGACCCAGTGTGTTTACGAGGATCTACAGACAGTTCTTCAGGTTTTCTGGTCTTATTCTCTCCGGACCTAGTGCTGTTCGATTTTTCACCATGGCATGTCGGATTGCGGTGGGGAGAACCGGTGGTACAACATATCCATCCTCCTTTATTTCATATGAGGGAATGTGGACGTGGTTATCGAAGAGATCTGAGTAGTATTCGTCGATGATTTTCTCCATTGCCCTTCTGGACGCTGTAACTGTACCGTATGGGCGTCGGAGTTAAATCATCTTGGTCTTGTAATTGGCGAAGCATCGGTGGGCTTTGCGAATGCTTTTCCCAGCCACTGCAGTTTCGGCCATTACTGCTACTCTTCTCTGTTTAAGATCTTTTATCGCCTCTCTGCGTTATTTTGCAAGTTCGGACGTTAGTTTGCGGTTGCCTGCAGCTGACACGATTCCACACTGCGTATCAGCTCGAGTGTCTCTGGAGACAAACGTCTCTTGCTGACTTTCGAACTCTGAGCTTTCATAGCGCTGAGGTGAAGATGTTGAATGAGCGGATCCTATTCTTCGTCGATGTTATCAACAACGGCATCTTCCCAACAGTTGACTAATGAATTGAATAAATCCCAGTTTACGGTTGTTCTCGGACTTCGGTTTTGGAATGTAGCGGCTTTTTCTCCATTCCGCAAGAAATAGAATCTTGCTCGAAGGAGACGGTGGTCTGATCCAGTGTAGAATTTTGGGACAACAGCGACATCGGTTAGGCAAAACCTTCTATTTACTATGATGTGGTCTATTTCGTTATGGAACTCCCTATTGGGAAACTCCCACGTCCAGCACTGAGGGTGCGGTTTCTGGAATTGCGAGATACCATGGATTGTCCTCGTCGCTATGATTAACCGAGATAGCCGCTCACCCTGTTCCTTCCATTCTAATCCGTGGGTCCCAATGTGACGTTCTTCAGACGTTCTTCTCGGTCCAATTTTGGCGTTGAAATTTCCAATGATGACCTTAAAGAATATGTGGTCTTCTCTGTAAAACTTCTCCAAGTCCATGTAGAACGCTTCGACTTCCTCTTCGTGATAGTTTGATGTCGGAACGTAAACGACGAACATTGTCAAGGCCGGAATTGATCCACGTCTTTTCAATCGTAAACGCGCTATTCAGGTTGTAAGTTATTCGAATGAATCGATGTTTATGGGCAAACTCGTGTTGACAAACGCCGCCGACTCCTCTACTGTCGCATGTTCCTTCTGGAATTGCGAGTTACCATGGATGGTCTTGGTTGCCATGATAAACTCACAGTAGGTCCAATCTTGGCGTTGAAATCTCCATTGGTTGCCTTGAAGAATGTATGGTCTTCTCTGTAGAATTTCTCCAAGTCCATACAGAACGCTTCGACTTCCTCTTCGTTATAGTTTGATGTCGGCGCGTAGACAACGAAGATTGTGAAAGGAGGTACTGATCTGCACCTTTTTAATCGTATACACCTGATTCGGGTTGTAAGCTGTTCGAATGAATCGAAGTTCGTGAACAAACTCGTGTTGACGAGAACGCCGACGCCGCCGACTCCTCCATTGTCGCCTGTTGCGAGGAACAGTTCTTCTCCGGTGTCATAGATGGCGCTGAATGGTTGAATGGGTGACCTCGTCTCGTCTCGGCCAGGCCGATGACGTCGTACCTTATCCTTCTCGGTTGCATGTCTTCTATCGAGGACTGTGTTTAGCATTTTTTGATACCCACGTATAGCTTGCTGGACTCTGAACGTGGGGGCTAGGTATACTCATGGGTAGCTCCTAACCGCCTCCCATATATTTCCCAGCCACTTGATTGCAGGCTTTTGGGCGAATTGACTCGTAGAATACAATCCGCATAAGCAAGAACGCACCCACACACGCATGCATGAATACGCCTAGCAAATACAGAAAGTATATGCCAGATCAGCGCAGCACAAACAGGGAGTCCATCCCCTGGATCCACCTGCGTCTCAGGGAAGCAAAGGTCGCTTTTGGTCCGCGTTTAACCCCCTATCCGCTACCTGGGGACGCACCACGTAGCCTCGCAACTAACCGGCTCGAGATCCCCATATGGGCGAGATCCGTGGAAATATATATATATCCTCACAAGAGTTTACCGCTTCATCGCAGCTGGGAGGTGTTCCTGGGTGTCGGGATGCGATGTACAGCGGCGGGATTCATCCTCGCGGCATGGTCTCCCCAGCAAAGGGAAAGTCTGGCGCTTCCATCAGGAAGCCCAGCTAAGAGTAAACCGATACCAGGATCGATCACCGTCCTGGTGCCAAACTAGTCGCATGGTGGTAAATTTCCCTCCGATGCAGAAGGGCGGCAACTGTCTGTGGTGGTGACGATCTGGGGCTGACTTCGGCTTGGACTACCTCGGGACTCCAAGAAAACACAATGGTTGAAGCAGCAAAACTCCGAAAAATTGAGAACACGCTGGAGCCTACAGAACCAGTGAGGGTGGACCGTCCAAGCACCCTAGCAGGTATATATTTTTCCACCTCTGTTGATTGGGCAAATCAATCATGGTTACCTTGGTAAGTAATACATAGCTTCTTGACACTACTTTAGTACCTGTTAGGCTCTATGATAAACTTATCTCAACGACAACTGATAATGGCAAACCATTACGCACAATGTGGTTATTGGTGATATAAAATTCTGTTTCACAAATTTCGAGAACGACGACACTCTGGATACTGGCTTAGAGGAGGTAAAAGTCGCGTTATCGTAATCCAGTGACACTGGAGTGAGCGGCGTGGAAAAACCTTCAAGAAAAATAAAGCTGAAATTTTAGTTCTTTTGTAATAAAGTCCAAACATAGTTTTCACAGTGTTGTGCAGAAATAATTCTATTTGAAATCAGTGACTACCACATGTCTACATCCTACGTTATGTTAATGAGTTCGATGAAAAAGTTGTCCACTTGCTAGGTGTTGAAGTTACAAGTTCTTTCTCCTCTGGAATATCGACCAAAGACCCAACTAGTGACATTGGTCTAAATGTTTCTGATCATCGGGACAGTGGAACAGAGTTCATGGAATATGAAAAGTTCTTTGTTTACTGATCGTAAAGCAGAACACATGCTTCGTAAGGATGCAACATTAGGCTAACGTAAAATATATTGGAAAAACATCTGCTGGGTACAATGATTTGCAGACAGTCAAAGTAAAGATTAAAAAGTATTGCAAAAAAAATTCGAACGATTCATGTATTTACCTGGCCTAATTCTTCAGGTATGTTCAGTGATCTGCAGTCAATTGGACGATCCTAGAATGCATACAAAGGACACTATAAACTTAGTGGTTACATTGCCATAGAATTCGTGAAAGTTTACACAAAAACCGTGTTCTAGCACCGATTGATTGTTGAAGTTCTATATGCCGACCCTGCCTAACAGTTAATCCAGAGAGCCAGTTGTTGGACATGCATGGTTTTTATTCATTGTAAAGACGCTCGTGATAAAGCGAATGACCTCTGGTAGATAGTGGGCAGAACAAGCAGTTGAACACAGGCCTGCATATGCACATAAAGAAACTCACTGTCCCACTCAAAG
This sequence comes from Angiostrongylus costaricensis, assembly GCA_900624975.1. Classification (NCBI taxonomy): domain Eukaryota; kingdom Metazoa; phylum Nematoda; class Chromadorea; order Rhabditida; family Metastrongylidae; genus Angiostrongylus; species Angiostrongylus costaricensis. The sequence continues at coordinate 13,640 of UYYA01004525.1, read as the reverse complement.
GCTCCTTAAACAGCGCATATACTGTTGGAATTAGATTGGCGTCAAATTGAAAACGTGACAGGTGCAACAATTTCACCGGTAATTAGGGGAGAAAATGAGTCCCACAAAGTCGAGTAACTCGAGCGGGCGTCAGTAAATCTTCTACTTTTCCTTGTCGCGTGCAAAAGTATGCCATTAGGTTCTACTCACTCTAGAAAGTCACTCAACATCATACCTCTCTTCTATGGTTTTCGTGAAGAATTCTGACCACCGGATCGGTGGCCTTCCTGCAATGCGTTTAACATCCAGAGAAATCCAGTCACTAACGGATCTTGTCTATCGATTGTCGTTCCTACGTATTACGTGACCGGCCCACCTTTTGTTCCAAAATTAAGCACATAGAACGACGTCTTTTTCTTCGACAGTTTGGTGTTCAGAACGACGATTTTTGATCGTTTATATAGGTCGGAGCCTTGGATTCCTTCCCTCACTTGCTTGTTACGGGATACTCTTGCATCGTTCTTTTGACTGCTCGTTCACTAACGTTGAGTGGTCTTTCATCCTGCTTACGCAGCGACCAAGTTTCTCACGCAAACGTTAGGGCAGAAAGAATCGTGGAGTGAGGAGGGCAAGGAATCGGGTGTTCTTTGCTCTCTTCACAACGTCCTCGATGCTCTCGAAAGTTCTCCTAGCCGCTCTCTTCCTCCTGCTGTATCCAGCATGAATACACGAAAGAGAAATCTCAAGTATACAGAGAAGTGGTGAACATAATAAATGTAGAATAACAAGATACAATATAAATTTCTGGAGTATTCAGCAATGACACTTTATTGGAGTGTGGAAAACATACCGTATCTGTGTGGTATAGTTCAATATCCTGATTGAAGAAATAAATCTCGGCTGCTTTAATTATCTCAACAGTGATATAGAGAGAAATTTGAACGATCACCTGAACACCATAAAGCTGCATAACAGCTCAATATTTCAAAAAGAATAAAAGATAAAGTCCTCGGTATTGATCAATCCTTGAGGGATGCGCCATGCATTCGACTTCATTAGGCAACGTTTGGAGGTGATTGAATGCATTACCTGGCCTTTACAATGACTCACGGTGGCCTACCGATGTATCGAGCCAGTGCTGCTATCCTCCCAGACAAGCCTGGTACCAATTTGCCGACCCCGGAAAGATGGAAGGCTTGATGGACCACGGGCGCGCGGATCGATTCCAAGTGTGTGTCGTAGGGCGCCTCCAACCATTGCCCCACACGCGCCTTTAATATGTTAACAAGCCAAAAATGGACAACGGAAAAAGACCTAAAGAACTTTACTGGTTCACCTGAAAGCATATAATATAGGCACCCACATTGTAGACGCTATCGAGAACAGGTTTAGGTGAATTCCATGCAACAAATGGGTCCTGTAATAAAACCAAGAGTAGATATAGTAACTATTCTCAGAATAGTTTGTATTTTCCATATCATTGCATGTTTGCTATTAGCCGTTTTTACTAGTAAGCACATTTATCCTTGCACTCTATGCAAATCGCTACCCGATTAACATTCTGTACAATCTTTTGAATCGCTATCTGATAAACTTTGTGTTAACCCAGCTTCAAGTATACCGCTTTACCTGATGCACTTTTCAGCATGTTCCATATCCTAGTTTAGAACAGCTCTATCAGATTGTACTAACGAAGAAATTCGCGAATCTCTCTTTGTGCATTATCCCTAGTTTCTTCTGTCAAAACTCCGTTTATTGCTGAAGCCAATACAAGGAGCACTATTAGTTACCGAGTGACTGTTCCAGTGCTCCCGCTCAGCTTCTTTGAAGTGCTCCGTTCGTACTCGTTCGCTCAACCAGATATTGTTAGATTGTTAATAATGTATCGTTAACATCGCTATAAACAGTTCCTAGGATCGACTTCCTATTAACCTCGGCATTGGAATATATCGTTTTCTTGTTCAGCAATCGCGAGGTTTTTAAACAGCATACATCTACTTCCATAAAAAATCATGTAATTACCAAAGAGTTTTTCGTCTTTTTGTAAGTGTTATTGAACCGCTTGGCCTAGTAGATTGTATATCAGTATACCCTTCCAGGCTCTAAAGAAGGCGATACTACCGAAACGTCAGCTAGCGTTGTATTGTATTGTGTTTTTCTATGGAAGTAAATGTAGGCTGTTTAGAAACCTCGCGATTGCTGAACAAGAAAACGACACATCGGTATAAACAGTTATAACCTAAGCTTGAGATTGTTCCCTGTGACTACGTCAAAAATCCGGCTTGGCAAATTCTTGTAGATCCGAACTTTCTACATCGAGTAAGTAATTCCTATGTACCCGAAGGCTGACTCGAAGTCTTATACACTGTACCAACTAGTATAGTTAATAACTTCTCCAAAATAATAATGATATCTGGTCCAAAAAAGGTGCTACGTGGAATTAAATGTTGAGAACGGCATCTGACCGGCTTAAGACTTGAGTTCTTTTTCGAGGTAGAGTGATCGTTAGACCAAATGCCAAACATCAATGAACGAGCAACGACCATCAGAACAAGTAGTACCATACAAATCACTATAAATCTGAAAGCAGAAAGTTCTACTTGCAGTAGATCTGAATACTATCGTGCTAGCTTACCTGTTCGTCAGTTGCTCTATACCTGAGGTTTTGTGGGGAGCTCGACCGTTATTCATCATTACTTTCGTGTCGTGACCTTAAAAACCATGACCACCTTAAACAGTTGCTACTCATTTAGAAGATACCAAGGCCAACCAAAGGCTTTCATAACCTCAGCAGAGAAAATCTAATTCATAAATTTCATTCGCACTGTAAGCAGCGCCTTTTAAACACTCATCGTTTTGTCCTTTGCAGGCTTTCCATTTATTTGGTGGACAATGTGCTTGGCTCTGGTCAAGAAATCAGCCAGAGGTATGGCACTAGATCACATGCAATCAGAGGCACGCGCCCCTAAGCTTCATTTTTGGACTTGTTCAGCTTATCCTGAACCCTTTGGAAGGTTTTATGTGTTGATGTCTTGGATTACTGTGCGAGGATAGTGATCTTTACTGCAAAATCTCCGTTTTTTCGTTTCCTATGCATGTCTAGTGGAGTGTTCTACTCTATTTCCCAAATAAGCGCTCCTTTACACGAACGTGGAGTGGTGTACCTGTTTCGCCAACGCATTTGTCCCCACACAGAAATCAGGCACATAGTCTCTGAATTCATGCAATCGCCTTCCCTACCATTAGTGAAAATTAGGAAATTCTCTTTTGTATACAGGCGTTCATATGACCAGTTACGAACTAGTTGATATTTTGAAGTGCTCGGTGGTATTTAGACCTTAGTAGACGAGCTTTTTCTAAAGATCGCCTTATAGCTGTGCATATAATTTCCTTTGTTTTTCCTCTAGATTATCCCGAGGAGCTACTGTGTTCCTAACTATTTGAATTACTTACCTACCCCTCCAATTTCAGGAACTCCTCTTTCTGCTCCCTTCCTGTGCACACATTGGCGGGTGTCGGAAGCATTTTTTTCACAAACGCCCTTTTATGTGTAAGGGATGAGAGAAAAGGTAGTGAACCAGTAATTCGTTGTTACTTAGCTTTCGGTAGCATTTGGTGATGTAGCCGTTTTTGGATGTAAACGTCTAAAAGCGGAAGACAGCCCTTCTTCGGCTTTTCTTGGCTGAAATTTATGGACCATGACAGTGGTTCAACAGTTCAAAACATTTGTCCACTTTCTGCTCTGCTGATCACATGACAACAGTCGTCGATATATCAACGGTAGAGCAGTGACCTGAGACAAAGAATGGAGGCTTCAATTTTAAACTCGAACGTAATGGCAAGGCTTTCTGCCAGTCGTTGTTTCATTGATAAAACTTTCATTTCTGCATAATATTTCTCGGACAGTTGAAATATTATTGTTCCTTCGTACTAGATAAAGAGCTCGCGAATAGCTTGCGTACCGGAGTCATTTGAGGAGCCAGTATAAATAAAGGACGATAACATTGAAGGGCTCTATCACGTACGGGCTGTTAGGACGCGTGTTACCTAGACAATCCAGAAATATTCGAGTGTCAGTGAGATGAACTGGAATGCCTTCCAACAACTGCGCAAATATAATATAATATACAATTACGCTATTTACTATATTGTATGGGGTACATGTGGCGCAGTGGTCGGAGGTGCCCTGCAACACACACATGGGATCGATCCCGGCCTGTGGCCCACCAAGCCTTCCATCCTTTTGGGGTCGGCAAATTGGTACCAGACTTGTTTGGAAGATAAGCAGCACTGGCTCGATACATCGGTAGGCCAGCGTAATTCTAAAGGCCAGATATGCATTCAGTCACCTCCAACGATGCTTAATAAATCTTAGCCTTTTTTAATTTACTCCCTACTCTTTTTAATGACAGGGTATGTTGCGAAATATAACTTCTATGATGAGGTTAAATAATATCTCAGGATAGCGCAGTGGTTAGTGATGCCTTAGACCAGAAAACAAAGGCTCTAGTTCGATCTTCGCTTTAACGCTCAACACCAATCCATGTGGGAATACCTTAGCCCGGCTTTTTCCAGGGACATTCGTAAACAAGTCGAAATCCTGAAGCAGCAGCAGAAACAACACGCAAAGTATTCGAAGACCTTTGTCGACGATGAGTGCGAAAAAAACGAAGGGAACGCAAAGTGCTGAGATTAGCACAGTAGGTGTGCTGATGGATCATGTAAAAATAGAAGAAATGAAAAAATAATTCGTATGTAATGCTGAGATGTTTGCAAAACTCCGGACCGCCGGTGTTTGCGGTGGTGAATCAACGCGCCGTTGTCCTTTCCGGGGCGTAACACGTTCACCATCACACCATGCTGGTCCTTCGTTTCGCCTGTCTCTCAACTAGTTCTATTGATCTTTTGCCATCAACAATCACCCATCAGCGATATTGATTTGGAGAGCCCAAATCAGCAGCGACCCCAGTTAACTGAGAGACAGGCGAAACGAAGGACCCATATGGTATGGTGGGAAACGCGTTACTCCCGGGAAGGGCAATAGCGCGTTCGTTCGCCACTGCAGACACCAGCGGCCCGGGGTTTTTCAAATATCTCAGCATCATTGAATCATTGAAGTTATATTTCGCAATATATATCCTGCCGTTAAAAAGAGTACGCAGTAAATAATAAGTTTAAAAGGATTTAACATTGTGATTTCGGCTACAGCCTCAACTTAACTGGGTTCAATGCCACTTGTATCTGCACATGAATCCTGTTGACGGATGATTGCTGATGGCAGCGTTAGAGAGAAAACTAGCTAGAGGAAGCCAAAGCAAGGGCCTCATTGGTGCAGTGTGTAGCACGTGAGTCCCTAGAAATGGTTGTCGTGGTTCCACCTGGCATAGAGTGAATGTTCTGCGAGCATCTTAGCACCATTGTGGTTGAATTTAGCATAATACCCTGCCATAAAAATTAGAATAGGCAGTAAATAAAAAGGTTAACACTGGAAAAAGTAATTTGGAACGACCAACTCATGAAAAAGTATGTATTTTGGTATACTGATCTATTTCTATGAGTCCTTTGTGATGAAGAGATTACTTTTCATGGGCAGGGGGCAAACAATCATGACGTCAGCCATTAATACAATACAAAAGTCTTAACTCGTATGAAGTGCTGAGATATTTGCAAAACTCCGGACCACAGGTGTATGCAGTGGGGAACGAACACGCGCTGTTGTCCTTACCGGGGAGCAGCGCACTTCACCACTACACCATCCAGGTCCGGTACAAAAGTCTTATTTTACAATATCGCCCTGGTTCTTATAGTCCTTTAGAAACCGATTTGGTTGCTACTCGAAGAGATGAGTAACTTAGAAAAGGAACTAGCAGAGAATGGAAATCCGAAATTAATATTGTCGTAATACTACCTACCTTAAGAAGAGCACATCAGCGGGCATTTCTTGTTCATTCGAGACGTGTACAAAATCACCGACGATGATATGCTTCCATTGCATTTTTCGGAACATTTGTCGATCCCTGGAAGCTTGCATATACTCAAAAAACAAAGAGCTCAGAACTTATGTATCCTGCTTGGGATACCATCTTAAGAAGACTACTGTATCTACAACTATGGCAGTAAAAATCTGTTTCTAATCGATATTTCAACTGCAAATTCCAACGTACCGATCCCATACATGGCATGTCTTCGTATTGATCTTGTTGTCATAACGCCACCTTCTGTTATCTTCAAAACCGTCCTAAATGGTCACAACATATCCAGAATTCTGAATATTAGACGCTCATCTCATAATAAGAGGGTGCATTATACCTTTAAGTACATATACAGTTTACCTTAATAAGAGTTGTGCCAAGCACGAAGCTTATGGGCACCAGACCAAGAAACTTTGTGTAGGAGCCAAATAGCGGACAGAAATTTAGCACTAAATGTGAGTTGCTTTAAAATCAAACGGAACTGGGATAAAAATAGAAGAGAACGACGTAATGAAATATGGAATCGAACCAGCTATAAATAGAAAATACACGTTTGCGTATTTGTTACACATCTGATAGAAGATGTTGTGCGGAATGAAGGTAAGAAGACTGTATTTGGTCGTTGTAATCGAGTTATCGGTGAATTGACGAAAATTGTTGAGATCATAACGAGGCGTATCAAACATATGATTCGGCTGTATCATTCGTGACCTGGAACTTATTTGTAGTTACCTTTACTATTATTATCTACTAATTCTCGGTTGGTGTGGTGAATTGCAGATGAGTCCCCGGAAAGGGTATTCGCAGGTTCGAAGGCTAGCTAAGGTTCCGAGTTTTGCTTATATCTCAGCAAACTTATGGTTTAAGCCCATATGGCACCTTGCTATGAGAAAATAATAGGCGGCAAATACAGATTAAAGGTTGTCATTTTTTACTTATTGTTCTATCACTCTAACAATTCGACGCTTATCGTGGAAATGGGCTCATGTGGCACGGTGGTCGGAGGCACCCTGCAACACACAGATGGAATTGATCCCCTCGTCCATCGACCACCAAGCGTTCCACCTCTCTGGAGTCGGCAAATTGGAATCAGACTTATGCTTGTAGCCCACATGGGAGGATAGCGCCACTGGTTCGATACATCAGTAGGCCACTGCGAGTCATTGTAAAGGCCAGATATGCATTCAATGACCTCCAAGCGATGCTTAATGAATTCGAATGCATGGCGCATTCCTCGGGGATAGATCAACGCGGAGAGCTTTATCCTTTTCATCCTTATCGCAGAATTTATGCGTATTTTGGAACTTCTTTTAAAAATTGTCGCAGTTATATGTATATGCAATTAAATTTATGAGTTATCAGAATGCATTAGAATGAAGTACTACCGCAACTCTCTAGATTGAGTAACCATAATTGACTCACCCTTTTCTCTAGTACTACGACCCCGAAAAATCGAAATAGGATTGTGAAGCGGCGCAGACGGTGGTACCCATTGTTAAGACGTCCGTCGGTGAACGTATTGAGAGACGACCATTCTAAACCATCATCAACTAGCTGGTCCGCGAAAGCAATCACACCAAAAAAGAACGTAAAAATCTATAATATTCGAGCTGTACACAGACAACGTGAATTTAATGAGTAGTTTTTGGTTCGATCAATAAATACCGATAACAACCCTGATTTATGGAAAGTGTGTAACGCAATGGTTAGAGGTACTCTGCAATACTCATAAGATCGATCCCGTGCCCCTGACCTTCCAAACCCTCCAACTCTCCAAGCTCGGAAAATTGTTACCAGAACTATATGGGAGGATAACACCATTGATTGAATACATCGATAGAGCACCGCCAGTCATTGTAAAGGCCAGATATGCATTCAATCACCTCCAAACGATCCTTAATGAAGTCGAATGCATGGTGCATCTCTTAAGGATCGATCAACTTCGCGAGCCTTACCTTTTCATCCTTTATCCTGACTTAGTGAATAAAGAAAGGAAAAATAGCTTCTTTTTTAAGCTTTATTCTAGGCATTTCATCTAACGAAGTAACGGTTACTTTGGCGACCGAAAGAGATTAGATATTCACGTTGAATGAAATAGATGAAATTTTGATTTCCAACTAACCAACCACTCATTTAGAAAACGGAATATAAAATAATACGTTCTCAGGCATTCCAATATTTCCAAGCAATGCATGCTTTAAGGATTTTCTCAAATCAGGTTGGATGTACAGAGCGCAGGGCTTGAGCAAACTCACCGTCGAAGTGATTCACTCTTGGAAGTAGTACTCTAATCATACTTCCTTCTCTTGTTTAACTGTATTTTAATCGTGTAAACATTAGAAGAACAAGGAAGATAATAACTCTGACGAAAATAATGAAAATTGATTAAAAGTTGAAAGGTGAAGATGCCACCAATTACGATGGCATAATACTAATCACCCTCCTACTTGGACAAGACCCTGTGAAACATAAAAAGCGTGCTAGACAACGCAAAAATGTGCAGAAGAGAGAGAAAATTAAAAAGAAAACGAATTAGGAAGGGACGCTAGCCGAACAAGTATCAGGAATATATACTATATATGTACATATGAACATATATACATATATATATATATATATATATATATATATACAAGGTTACTGTCCTTCAACGTCATCGTGATTGCGAATGGTGCCTAAATCAATTTTGTTTGCCGATTCACACTGACTGATAAGCAGAGCCGAAGTTCTGAATCGAACGTGAAACTTAACGTAAGATCAATCATTTGAGGTCAAATTTTCGAGAAATCCAGTCTTCACCACACAATCTTGAAGTTCTCATGAAAAAAAAATGACAGTTTCAACGGTTACGCCAAAGGTGCCTCATCGATTTTAACAAACATTTCTCAATTTTGAAGTAAGGTTAGTGTCCTCGTAAAGGAATCTAAAACATCAGCACGTAAAACTCCTAAATCGCATTCGATAAATCCCAAAATTCCAGAAAGGGACCGCATGGAATCCTTCTAGATCATGCGTGGTCTCGCGCAGTACCTCAAGCTTATTTTTTAACCTGGACCAGACATAATTCCACCCATCTAGGACTCCGTGCGGCCAGTCTCTAACAACAACTAGAAAACTTCTAAGGAGCAGTGCGATGAGTATTCTTTCATTCATAATCTAACAGAAGGTTGATAACGTGTTGATAACCATGAAGCTGTAATCAACCTCGTGTTGGTTTGTCAATGAAGGAATACACATTGATTAATTGCCACATTGCCGAGGTTAACGAAAAGTCGGTTTTTTGATTTAATAAAACGATGATGTTTAAAAGGAGCTGGCTGTTTATTATACGAGTGAAACTAACGTATTAACTTCAATCTGCTGAGATTAGGAAGGTGCATGATTGAATTGTGTGTAGATTTGACCTTTTCCAGGTTCTCAAGAAAGCGAAACCACCTAAACGTCGGCTATTACGAGTGGATAAATAGTATGGTAACAACCTCGTGTATGTTTACTATGAAAGTAGTGAATTATATATTAAACAGTTGTATTAGACTTCTCGTGTCCTTTATCTTACATTGTAAATCGGTAAAACAACGGTGGTCATCCGTACACATCCTCATAATTCTTAGGAAAGTAATCGAAGTGTCGCGATAGCAAGCCATACTACTTCATATCAAATTATCGTCGTGAGTCTTCCATCTCCTGAGAAAACTGGAATAAGGGCGATTACTGGAGAGCTTACACAACTTTGTAGATGGAAGATTAAATGTCGCCAGTATTGGGAACTGCTTGTCAACCTACGCGATTTATCGTGAAATCGAACCAAGAACGTTTGCCAACTTCATGTTGCTCAAGCGGAAAAACCATTAAAAACTCCACTTTTTCGTGATCAGCAGACATGGTAACACAAATTCATTTATTTATTAGCAATAATAAGCGCAATTCCAAAACCTTATCAGAATTTTCCTGACATAAATTTAGCTCAATCAACAGAGTCGTCAACCATGCGACTATAATCAGCTGTTCTAAACTTCCTCATTGGAAGTCACGAAAAAGCGGCTCTGAAGAAGGCGATACTGCCGAAACGTCAGCTAACGTTGTATTGTATTGTTTTTATGGAAGTAAATGTATGCTGTTTAAAAACCTCGCGATTGCTGAACAAGAAAACGACACATTCAATCAACAATATTCTCCTAATGCCAGTGCTAGACTAATCACACAATCGTCGATGTTGTCGCAGCACACAACACGTAATATAATTCTTGCCTCTTCAAAACATGCCTTTTCATTAAAAAGTGCTCGCGAACTACCAACCGAATTTCATTTATTTTGGAGTTACTTTGAAGTTGGAGTTATTTTGGAGTTAACCTAACCTAACAAAACACAGCTTAATATACACAAACAATAAATGAATAGCTAGAACTTCAGATGTGCTTCTAACCAGTGACTACCCTTTCCGCAGTTCAACTGCTATCCACCACACAGACCGAGGCCCTTGTTTTACTTTTTCCTTAGTTATATTTTTACACTACCAGTGGTACAAGCAGTCACCTCTCAATGAGAACGATCTGGGGAACACAAATCGACATTAAACCCAATCAAGCTGAAGTTGTAGTCGAAATCATGTTTTAACTTTCATTTACTGCCTAATCTTTTTTCGTAGCAGAACATTATGCGAAGTGCAACCGAAAGGACTCAAGAAATAAATATTCTAAAGAAGATGGCATAAAATGAAACATCCACAACATTTCGAATACATACATAATACATTATCAAGAAAGAATACATACATCCACAACATTGCTTACACAGTATTATGTTAGGAAAGAGAATCACGTACCATAAGTATAATCTGTGAACATCTGCAAAATATTAAACGCTGTAAAAATGACAAACTTTGTGCTGAAAGAATATCACACAGAATTGAAAATACATGACGAAGAAAAGACCTCTACTTCACTCTAACTGAGTGTATATAAAAATGGAATGTATTAAAGAAAGAGATTCTTGTATTCTCATAATATAACAATCGAGTCTGATGACAAATCACTTGGACCTTGATTAAAATCTTCACGAATCGCAGGAACTCACCTTCTACCAGTGATACATGAATTATGAACCGTCATAAAATCATAGAGCACGTTCATTATTATCATCCACGGCATAAAAAAAAGACAGACATCAAAGTCAGCGTATCTAAGCTCTCATATGGATAGATTTCAAAAAAGTTCTTAAAGAATTAAAAATCTCAAAACATGAGGCCTATATCATCAGTGGAGAGTCGTTTCGCTCATAACCGGTTTGTTCTTATAGGAATCAAATGCCAATCTCGTAGGAACTCAAACCAACTCAAATGCACACGAAACCGAAGTCCACGACACTGGGTTATGCACAGTATGGATGTTTCGATGTGTTTGACAAAACTCCTGTTTCTTTACTCATCCTCTCGATCTAGCTATCAACATCTGCACCATTTGTTTATACCTACATATATGGCATCAAATAACCGAATCATCGCCCAGTGTGATAATCGTTATATTGTTAGATGTGTGACGAACACGATCCGCATCACGTTTTGAGTCCGTCCACTTCTCATTGCGTTCTCGGTGCCGTCGAGCGGGATTTAACTCATCAAAATCATCATCATCGCTTCGTACTAAAGAAACCATTTTGCCGGTACGCTCGTCACGTATCCACGATGTTCGTAATTGGGGCGAAGGTCTTATGAACTCTGGACCATAGCTGAAACCAAGCTCATAAAGTGCGACTCCAAACGACTATATACAGATGTAAATGAAATAATTTGTTCATAAATACACTACCCTAACATCTACCCTCTAATACATTCTTTACGTATACTTGCAATTTTGACGTTTCTCAGTTCAGCAGATTACGGAAGTAGGACACTTTGAACGACGTAACCCTACTGTTCAACATTAAGATGTGGGAAGAAATGGGACACGATTCTCGATTATCGCACTTAAACAGTGAATGTACAGCGATGGAAGTTTCCTGACGAGAAGCATGTTAGTACAATTACATACGTGGACACGGATATTACTTGCTTGGATATACTTGGATAGCTCGTCCTCAGTAGTTGTGCCGGCCCCATCATAACCTCCATTTTTTCGGACTTTTGCTACTTTAGCCATTGTGGTTCTTCCAAGTTCCAAGGTCAGCCAGGCCAAAGTCTGCTCCAGGTCGAACACCACCACAGGCAGCCGCCGACCTTGTGAACCAAAGGAAGGCTTCCACCTTGCGAATAGTTTGGTACCAGAACGGTGGTGATTCCTGGTATTGGTTTACTCTCAGCTTGGCTTCTCCACGGAAACGCCGGACTCGTTTTCAACATGGGAGATCTGCCAGAAGGATGAATCAACCCGCTGCACACCGCAGCTCGACACCTAGCAACACCTCCCAGTCACGATGAGGCGGCAAATCTTTGGAAAGTTACAATTACATAATTCAACCTAAGTCTAAAATGCACTTGAGGGATTGTTATTTGAAATCATAATGATAATGTCAAGAAACAACGTACTTATTATCGGTAGCCTTATGTGAATATCCCGAATATCCTTGTCGATCAGCATATGATTCTTCTAACCGATCTGGTGACTGCACGTGATATTGCCGTCTGACCGATGGAAAATCACGAGACGTAATCTAGTGAAAATTTTATAATCCCAGGGACATTTCAACGCATAAACATCCATGGGAAATTATTTGAAAAATTCAAGTATAAAACACATGAACTAGAAAAACAGCAAATAAAAAAGAGGTAGGACGGTAAATGGTAAATCTCTGTGACTCCACAAACGCCAATAAACACAATTCGTCGGAACAACGAAATACTCCATACCAACCTCAAGCGGAGCCTCTTTCCCATTCGGTAGTACTTGACGTGCTTCATTCAAACTCGACGATGATGTTCGAGCGTCGCCAGAAGTTGAAAACCTAAAAGGAACGGCTAAGCAAGATCGACCTCGATAACTAATCAAAAGCAGATCATAAGAGTAGGGATGAGATCAGAAAAACCATTCTCTATACTTAACGATTTGCAAAAATCCTTCCTTCGAAAATGTTCACTAAGCGGCAATTTGACTAACAATTAACTGCTCTATGTTTTTTTCTGAATTCGACTCGATATGACAACGAACAACCACATCGTGACCAGCTGTAGATCATCGGATCAATCTGGCTCTTCACAGAACGACGACGTCGAAACGCTGCCCAAATAAACCTTTCTGTCAACCTTGTATTAGCTTAATAATCCGAGGTGGGTGATGATCACTGATTTTGAGGTTAAATGATGGCCGGTTTGAAATTTTTGACTCGTTATGCGCTAGCTGGTAAAATCTGTCATTGCGCGAAAAGTATAGAAGTACGTTATCGACCACATTTTTAGTGCTCGCGCTTCCGTAAACGATTTTGCTTTGTTTAATTGAAGCTGACTTCTGCGAATGATCTAGTAAATTTTGAAACTTTCTGCTTATGAAACTGAAACTTAAACTTTCTGAAACTGCTTCAATTGAAGAAATGCAAGTCGAAGGAATCTTATTGTGTCCAGTATTTGGAGGAATCCCTTTGGAAGAGAACAGTGGGTGGGTCAATTTTGATTTGTGATTCTATTAGGTCGAATGCTAAAGTAACCTTAAGCAGAAAGTTTCAAAATTTACTAGATCATTCGCAGAAGTCAGCTTCAATTAA